>JARYHS010011979.1:0-201374 GCA_031002005.1 Vandiemenella viatica
CTCGTTGTACCTTTTCTTGAATATTGTTTAATTCTGGTTTCACTTCTTGCTTCCATTTCTCTTGAAATTTATTTAATTCATCCCTCACAGATAGGAATCCTTCTTCGGTCTTCTTTTGACACAAATCGATCCTTTCATTAATTTCTAACCATCCTTTTCCAAATTCTGTTTTCATTTCTTGATTTGCCTCTTCTAGTTTCTTTTCCATTTTCATCAAAAACGACATTAATGATTGGGTATCAAATTGGGTATCCTGGTTCATTTCTTGAGTTTTTAGTGACCGGCTTAATTCTGGTGAGATCGTTCCATCATCATGTTATTCTCTCCCCCCATTAATATTACATCAATTCATTAGCTCGACATTCTGATCATTACTGCTATTATCAAAATATTCATCCACCCTCTTTACCTCGGATTCGCCATTAGGACTGCTAGTATTTCTTGTCGGACCTTGCAAATCATTGCTCGCATCTCCCACATTTAGACTAATTGCACCAGTACTGTCTGTCCGCCAACCCGACATTTTACTTGTATCTTCGAAATAACTTCCTACATTCATTTTCATTAAATCAACGTAATTACATGCCATATTTATCAAAAAAAAATACCTTGACGTACCCAACACACAGAAAAAAAATTATTTGGAACAACAAGAAATTCTTTTAACACACAACATTTCCTGCTTTATCAAATTAAATCATTGATACCCTTAGTACCACACTGATATCAACGCCGATAACATTGACAAGAGAAACCAAGAAACCAACTTAGTTACTACTATTCTTTGTAGCTTCTGTAAAACATTTCAGAAATGCAGAACAGAATAAATCCACTCCAGAACAGAGCTGAAATTTAAATCCAAACACACACATACAAATAGAAAAAAAAGTTATATAATTACTTATAAAATAAATGCCCCCTTTTTGTTCAATAATTTTCTTTTATTTCTCTGCCTTATTAATTACGAGATATCCACAGACGCCTAATTTTAAGGTAAACATTCTACTAGATTCCTTTTACAAATTTAGTTTTTATCTTCTTTTACAATAATCTCTTGTTATCCTTAAATTTAATTCTTTACTATTATTAGAATTTAACGTTGTTGCAGTTCAAATCTGTAAACTTTGTCTCTCAGTCAAAATTAATTTCAACAGTTAAACTTTTACGTTAATTTTGTCTTTAGTTTACCACACAGCAACAACTAATTATTGCTCTCCCAATCACTTTAACTACCGACGACTCTGCTAGTAGTCCCACGTAGATTAAAGAAACATAGATCGGTACTTACCAAATGCGCCTTTCCGCCTCGTAGTTCTTCGTCCGCCACGTTGTCGTTTCAGCAGACTTGTCCACCTCCGTTCTGCAGCATCACCATCAGAAGAATCCTCTAGCCAGAAATCAACACTTACAACTTCTGCTGCTTTACCAATTCTGACAACCTGGTCTACATGCAATCCGCTGCTTCACAAAAACTTTAGATCCTGGCAGGGTAGCCACATGTAACCTCCCCTTCTCACATAACAGTAAAACTAATTACTGTGTGAGGGAGGTTATATCCAGTTTTGTACGCTCAGAAGGGCGTACTGGGAGGATTAGCTCCAAAATGTTAAGTAATAAAGGAACAATTCTGTTCCAAGAATATCTTTGCTTGGAAACTCGGCCCGTAACGTTAAGTGCAACGGTTTTAATAACTTTTTTAGGTCTGGCAACGACTAAATGAAAAGCGATAGTACATAGGTATACTTCACCTTTAATATCACAACTTTAACACCGTATTACAAACATCACCAATTAATACATTTCTCTCCTAAAATTACACCACCGCGCACCTCACGCCAAGACTTTTTATGTGCTTGCTTCTGCACGTCTCTCTTCCTCTCTGACTCTCCAAAGACAATACTAATCCTACCTAAACCTAAGAGCTTACAACTACCCAAGTACAATATTAAAAGCGTCTGTGGAACTCGTTATATTTACAATTTCATAGTATTTACATTTTTAATTATTAATCATTATTTAATACCAAGATATAATTAATAATATATATATATAGATCAGAGACTAACGGTTGCAATTTTCAATCAATTGTGTTTTTGGTAAATTTACTTCACTATGTATTTTCTTTGAACATCTGACTCACCTACATATAACAGAAACTTTTGTTACATCCCTATACATGGAATTTCATGTCAGCTTATGATAATGGTCATCTATTTCCTTCCATGCACCACTCTTAATTCTTTCGCCAATATATTTCCACGTCTTATTGCCAAAATTCACTTTGCACACTTCAAGAAGTCTCTTCACACTACCATGCATGGTGGGTGAGCAGTAATACTCTGGCTTTGCATTCGTGAGGATGCTTGTTCGAATCCCTGTCTGGGCATTCCCCAAAATTACTCCAGGCAAACAGGCAAATTCCAGGATGCTTCCTTCAAAAGGCCATGGCTGTATTCCTTGCTGTTCCTTGCCCCAGTCCTTTCCTGCCTCTAATGACATCCATGAGGCATAAAACCATAACCAAAATAAAGTTCTTCATCCTCCTCATGTCTCTCAGTGAATCTAATTCCTGCTCATTTTCCATTATAATATTTGTTACTTACAGAGTACCAATTTGATAATACAAATCCAGAAACTCTTCTTTCAACCCCATTCAACTCCTGTATTTAATAACACTGGGCAACAAAAAAAAAAAACTTCTGGAAAATCGTCCAGGGTTTTTCAGCTCAATTAGACTAATTTTGATGCCCTGAGTCCGAATATGACCTTGGTTTTGCTCAATCAGGTCAGGAATTTGGTCTATAGTTATTTCACACAAATCAGTTTTTCGTAAGAAAAACAAATGTCTGCTGATAAACCCCTGACGAATCTTTCTGTTTCCCACAAGAAATAAAAGTCAACGTATCCAAATTAATTCAATATTTATTTACTATATGACATTTTATAAGCATAATAATCAAAATATAATAAGAATTAGCGTTACATGACACAAAAGTTCAGAGTTCAAGGCAGATATCGGCGTTTCTTCGATGTCCGTGTGTGAGCAGTTGCTGCTGGATTTTCTCTCTTCAGCGACCAGCAGTAGTCCGCCAGCATGACTGCGTCCCACCTCCCCTGGTACCTCTCCTCCATTTGGCGCATGTCCTGATGGAACCTTTCTCCCTGCTCGTCACTCATCGCCCCAAGGTTTACAGGAAACTTGTCCATGTGTGAGAACAGGAAGTGCATCTTTAAACTCATCGAACACCCAAGTTTTTGGAAGGCCTCTAGCATGCTGCTGATGAGTGTGGCGTGGTTTGCTGCCTTCGTGTTCCCCAGGAAGTTGTTCACCACCTGCACAAACGATTTTCAGGCGGCACACTCAAGCGTGTTCATGGAGTTTTGGAACTCAGTGTCCTTTATGAGCTGCCGTATCTGTGGGCCATCGAAAATACCGGCCTTGAGATTCTCAATGGTCAGTCGAGGAAATGCTCGGCACATGTAGTTGAAGCACCTCCCATCCTTTTCCAGAGCGCGTGTGAACTGTTTCATTAGCCCAAGCTTCATGTATAGCGGTGGGATCAATATCTTCTCCCAGTCAACAAGAGGTTCGTTTATGATGTTTCTCGCCCCTGGTACTAACTGCTCTCACGCCGGCCACTCTTTCTTTATATAGTGCTGGACTCTGTTGCGACTGTCCCACATACATATAAAGCATGGGTACTTCGTGAACCCGGATTGCTGCCCTAGTAGAAAGTTCACCATCTTGAAATTGACGCAGATCATCCATTGGTGCTGCTTATATTGGATTTTGTCAAGCACATACTTCACTGTTTCATATTTCTCTTTGAGAGTTGTCGAGTGCGCAAGAGGGATTGAGGCACACTGGTTCCCGTTGTGGAGGAGCACACACTTCAAAGAGCGCTTGCAGCTGTCAATGAAGAGTCGCCAATCTGTCGGATCGTATGTAGGAGCGCCGAGTTTATGAAGAAGACCGGCGACATCTTGGCAGTACACGAGGTCTTCCTCCTGGCAGAAGTAGCCCATGTACTCCTCATGCCTTCTACGAAGAAAGTGATACGCGCGTCCTCGCCAAGTAGATTTTTCTCTTTGAGTCTGGAGACCAACAGCTCGGAGGAAATCTTCGACAAGCTGAGATCCCGAACCAGATCATTAAGCTCACATTGTGAAAAGGGCTGCGGACCATCTTGTGTTTCATACAACTCCTGGTCTCTGTATCTCCTACGTTGTCTGAAGTGTTGGCCTCGTCGTCGTCGATGTGCGGAAGCTGTGTGAACGCTGGTACAGGTATTTCTTCACAGTGAGCAACTGGACAGCGGGCAGATGGAAGGTCGGGGTACTGGAGGCTGTGCCGATTCTTCCGGTTGATGCCAGTAGTATTGATGGCGCAGAAGTAACAATCCGATGCATGGTCAAACGGCTCCCTCCAAACCATCGGTATCCCAAACTTCAGTGAAGTTTTGGCGCCCTTAGTCCATCACCTGTGGTATTCCACGCACGTCTTGCACACCGTGTGCGGTGCCCACGACTTATCTTGGTCACCCAGCTTGACTTTAAAGTAAGCCTGGCATGCGTGCTTCACAAATCTTGTGATGTTCTTCGGGTCCGCTGACAGCGTGTATTCTCCGCAGATGTAGCAGAAAGCGTCCGGATTATTCCTGCATGAACGTCGTGCCGAAGCCATCTGAAAGTAATAAATAATAATAATACTAATAATCGTGATTATTTTCCTGCTAATTTTTAGGCACCGAATTTAGAGAAATGACTGAACTCAAAACCCGTGATATTAGCATATGTATGTATAGCCCGTCAGGCAGGGTTATGGCTGTATCTCAAAAAGTTGACCTGATTGAGCAAAACCAAGGTCATTTTCGAACTCAGGGCATCGAATTTAGTATAATTCAGCTGCGAAACCCCGGACGATTTCTTGGCTGTTACCCAGTGTAACCAAAATATCGGACCCATACTACAACATCAATTTAAACAATCTTTACTTTATTATCTGCATATTTAATAAGATAAGTCTTATTAGCAGTTACCTTCATTCCATGTTGAGCTACCCATGTACACATCCTGCAAGTTCACTCTGCAGATATTCACAGTCTTCTCCCATTTTGATCTAGTTATTTACAACAATGTCATTCACAAATATTGCAACTTCTAGATGTAAACTATTAAGTCAAACATTCATTACAATAAAAAATAGCAGCAATCCCAATAACTTACCCTCTGACCCTCCCACGCTTATAATACTGCATTTCCTGTGATAGCGAAAATAATCTGTCACTTACCACAGATGAAGGCAGGAATGCTAGACAAACACAAACACACTTTACAATCGTATTTGCATTATTAACCCTACTCATGTACTGTATGAGGTGGGACATATAGCAGACTGATGTGTACACGTCCAAACCTACTATATAAGCAAACCAAAATTGAAACAAGGAAAGGGTGGGGATTTTACCAGTGATGATGGGAGAAAGTTGACTAACAATAAGTATGAGACAGTATAATTCCTGAGGTGATCAGTCGAGTAATAAATATATATAACAATGAAATAAAAGGCCCTAAGTAGTGAAAAAGGAATCAAAAATTAGGATAGGGAAATGAGTTACCACTTACCTTTAGATGATGGATATGGGGCGTACACACACAGTAAAGACAAAAATCACATCTATACTATTATAAATCTGTAAGCAAGCTGCATTTGTAGTGAGGCTTGATCTCTAATAACGCAAAAACTACCGCATCAATTTGCATGGAGTTTCCAAATTTTTAAAGCTAATGTTGCTGATCAACATCTGCAGAAGTAGCTAACGACTAATATGTACCATGGGAAGAAGCAAGTCAGTAAAAAACTTCAGAAATGGAAACTGTAGACCACAGATAATTATACACATTCAGACGGTCACTCCTTTCATAAAGAGACCTGACAAAATTTAGGATTTTCCTTTTTTTTTTTTTTTTTTTTACTTCTGCGATTCATTTTTCTGGACCGCAGTACTTCAAAATAAAAAGAATACGTGAATCATGTATAATTAGCATTTACTTGAATCGTAACAGGTCTGTTGAATTACGAAAAAGTTATATTACTAATTTTTGAAGACATGTATTGTCTCTGGTAGACTGTTATACAGTTTGTCTCTGGAACAAAATGCTACGTGAACGCTGTACTATTGTCTCTGCGCTGTACAATACAGCCACAATAAGCCAATACTTAATACGAAATTCAGTTTTTTCTCGAAGAGCGATGTCTGAAAAACAGCTATTATAAATATCAGCAAGTAATAAAACATACTTCTTTCATAATGACTTGTGCGGAATTGCACATATTTGGAAGTACTTTATTCGATTAATATGTCTCGTGGCTATAACTCCGCACATTCAGGTACATGCGACTCAAATCATTACATAGAAAATACGGATATATTGAAAGAAACTCAAATAAAAAAAATTTCATATCCTAATGCTACACCGCGTAAATTATAAAGATAAAAGCATCGTCCCTTTGGCCTATAACAAAGCATATCAGCTGTCATCACTGTCCAGGTGGCATTTCAATCGATTTACAACTTGCGATAATTTTGCCACTCAGAAATAATTGCTTGAGTTACATGCACATTAGTACATACACTGTACCGTGATCCATTTTGACATTTTTGAATTAATTATATCTGACTGAAATAATGACAATAATGATACGACGATTTGAAACCAAGATTAAGTCCAATTCACGTAAATTTTTATTTTAAAGCAGGAATAATTGATGGTGTATCAACATAAAATAAAACCAATATCCAAACAGCAAAAAATAAATAAATCAGAAAATGAATTGGTAACGAATTTTTATTTCAAATATAACTAGGCATCCTAAAATTCTATTCTACACCGCGTAAATTTTAAAACTAAACCCGTTATGCCTGATGCTAAACAAAACGAGTCAATTGTCATCTGGTCCAGGCTGTTGTTTCGCCAGGTACTTACATGCGACTGAAATAATTACATAGAAAATACGGCTATATTGAAAGAAACTTAAATTAAAAATGTTTCATATCCTAATGCTACACCGCGTAGATTATAAAGCTGCAGGCATCGTCTCTTAGCCCTATAACAAAGCATCTTATCAGCTGTCAGGTTGCATTTCAAGCGATTCACAACTTGCGATAATGTTGCCACTCAGAAATAATTGTTTCAGTTACATGCACGTTACTACATAAACTGTACCATGATCACATCTCGACATTTTTGGATTAATTATATCTGACTGAAATGAAACAATGACAGTAATGATACGACGATTTGAAATCAAGAGTAGCTCCAATTCACGTAAATTTCTATTTTAAACCAGGAATAATTGATGGTGTATCAACATAAAATAAAACCAATATCCAAACAACAAAAAATAAATAAATCAGAAAAAATTGAGATGCTGTGATTATTGGTAACCAATTTTTATATTTCAGCACACTTCCAAGAGGACTAAGTCGTAGATTACTGCTATATTTACATAAATTTATGGCACCGCGGTTATGTTGCAATCCTCGGTATCCACATTTAAAAATAAACTTTTTTTTAGTTAAGTATCATGGAAACAATATTTTTCATTATATCCACAGATACATCCTTAACAAAGCTTATACCTAGCTATATAATCCCATGCAAAGTTTAGACATAAAATCGCCAAAAAAAAATTACACATAATGATGATAATATCAGCTTTCTTAACGTTACAACTGTTATATATCCATTTAAATTTTCGGTACCACGGTTAACGTGGAATCCTCCATATCAGCATTTAAAAATATTATGTTTTAGCTGAGTTAAATATTGCTTTCAGAAATAATATTATTTATTACTACCACAGATATTCTATATTGTAACCAAGTTTATGCTCATCTATATACTCGCAGCCAAAGTTCACGCATAGTGATAATTGCAGCTGTGAAAACGTTTTAATTGTTAGTGCTGTGAGTTGGGTAAGTATAAACGTTTATGATATGCCCTTGCGAAATAGATCTAATCTGTCGGGGTCAACTTCTGCAGCTAAAAGATGTCGCCGAATTCGGCTAAATGAGAGTGAAATAGACCGACAACATCGTCTGCAACGTCAAAGAGAACGAGATGAAATAGCTAGAGCTAATGAAAGTAACCTGCACCGAGAAAAGCGATTGACCTATAACCGGGTTCTATACGCTAAATCCATAGCTTCTGAAAGCGCACAGAAGAAAGAATGTCGTTTGAACCGTAAAATCCTTTCTAAACAATAAATGTTTATACTTCGCACAATAATTACAACCACGAATTACTATTGTTAATTTTTCAGGAACCTTTTCTACTATTGAATCAATTGCATCACGTTAAAATATGAATAAAACAACACTCTGACATCAGTATGAAAACCGAACCTAACGTATTAACCGAAACAAACGAAACTATTCAGAATACATTAACAGTTCATGTCTTTCCACGTTAATGTCTGATAAGAGAATAAAATCGGTAAAAAATTTCTACACCTGCCAAGGCACGCGTGCGTGAAGCAGCGGGCAAATGCTAGTGTATAATATTTTTTGGGTCTAGCCTTTTGTCAACATGAGAATGTTATGGGGAGTGGGTGTTGTGTCAGACTGCCTCTGAGAATGACTGTTGGATAGGAAAATGGTGGGGGTAAATTCAAAATGAGGAAGGGTAGAGGGGCAGGGATTCAAAGCTAATACCCTAGCATTTATAAATGTAAAAAACAGCTCTGGTGGGTAGGAAGGGAAAAATAATATAGTAAAATTAAAATATAAATGAAAAAAATAAATAAGCAAAAAATAAATTTAAAAAAAAGTTAAAACAAAAGACTCTACGAAGTTAAATATCACCTCAGGTTGGTGTTGGTTCAATTTAGGGTGTTGAGATGGAGGCAAGGAGAGGGTAAGAAAAAAATTATGATAATAATGACCAGGTATAATCTGAAATTGAGACTAGGTGGTTGCCTTGTGCCAAGTTTACACTGGTAGTCAAGTTCCCACCATGTTCAGAGGATCTGCTGCTATTAGGGAGAACTATGACAGCATGGACTGTGAAACAAGAGTTGAAATTATTTATATCATGGAAGATGGCATGGACAGCTACTGGCTGCTTTGAGTTACATGAGAATATTTTCTGTCAGTGGCCATTTATTCTTATTGAAAGAGGATTTGTGGTTAAACCTATATATGAAGAAAGGCTGTGGTTGCATCATTGCATGTTAATGGGGTACACCGAAGGAGCCTCCTCGAAGATCGTGCAGAATAGTGAAATATGAAAACTAATACGATCGGGCGTACCCTGGGCAATATTAGGAATAATCATAATGGCAGATCCTTCCACCACCAAGACAAATTTCAAAATAAACGGTTTTTTTCAAAGCCAGCTCTTTCAATTATATCAATAAACATCGAAGGTATATCACCAGAGAAAGAGATTTTATTATCTGATTTCTGTAAACACTCAAAATGTGACTTTTTATTGGTTCAAGAGACACGTAGAGGACCAAATGACAGAAAGCCAAAAATCAATGGAATGAACCTTATTAATGAGAGACCAAGTGAAAAGTATGGCAGTGCAGTTTTCGCCAAACCAGATCTAAAGATTCTTTCAACAGGGGTAACCTCAGATGGCGAAATAGAGATACTGACCACCGAAATCAAATCATGCACCATGACATCAGTGTATAAGCCACCAAATGCCGAATTTAGATTCACAGAACCACCTAACTTCCACTCCCATCAATCAAAGATTGTTATGGGTGACTTCAATTGCCACAGTACATCCTGGGGCTACAGGGAAACTGATAAAAATGGAGAGGACCTTGAAGAATGGGTTGAACGTATGGGCCTAATGCTAATATATGACCCAAAGTTGCAACCATCTTTTAGTAGCGGAAGATGGCAGGGTGGATTCAACCCAGATAACATCTTTGTCAGTGAACACATTGCCAAACAGTCAAAGAAGAATGTTATGGAGCCAATCCCACGTACCCAACATAGACCAATTATCTGCACTGTTGAAGCAGTAGTGAAGCCAGAGTCTGTTCAGTTTAAAAGAAGATTCAATTTCAAACAAGCACAATGGGGAAAGTTCTCTCAAGAACTAGATGAGGAAGTGCTAAATTTCGACCCATCTCCATATGCATACAACAAATTTATTGAAATAGTTAAAGCCATCTCACGGAAACATATTCCCCGAGGCTGTAGAACAACTTATGTCGCTGGACTGGATAATGACTCCAAGTTTCTTCTTGAGAGATACGGGCACCTTTACGAAGAATATCCTTTTTCTGAAGAAACCATACAGACATGTGAAGATCTCCTACGCGCTGTGTCTACTGCTAGAAGAGATAAATGGTGCAATTTAATGTCAGATTTAAACATGAAACAGAATAGTCGTAACGCTTGGAAATTACTGAAAAACCTCAATAGTGATCCAAGTAGCACTCCACCTAGTCTCCTTAAAATTAGTCAAAATCAAATAGCACACCTGAATGGAAAGACTAGAAGAAGACCTGAAAAAAGAAAGCTCCAAAGGCACTCTGATGAGCAAGACCATCTTGGGAATCCATTCACACTGATAGAACTGGAAGCCGCCTTGCAGTCTTTGAAGATTAACAAAGCTGCAGGCTTAGATGACCTGAGAACAGAGCAAATTAAAATGTTTGGCCCAGCTACAAAGCAGTGGATCTTGAATTTAATGAATGCCTGCACCTCCAACTTACAGATCCCCAAGATCTGGCGGAAAGCCAAAGTTGTGGCACTGCTAAAGCCTGGAAAGGAACCAACAGATCCAAAAAACTTCCGACCAGTTTCACTCCTTTGTCATTTATACAAAGTCTTGGAGAGATTGATCCTCAATCGTATCTCAGAGTGCAATGACAAAATGCTTATAAAGGAACAGGCTGGTTTTCGACCTGGTAGGTCATGCTGCGGCCAAATTCTTAACCTCACACAGTATATAGAGGATGGGTATGAAAGAGGACAGGTTAAAGGTGTGGCATTCATCGATCTCAAAGCGGCGTATGATACAGTCAACCACAAAATTTTGATAAGTAAGGTATATTCCATCACAAAAGACTACCATCTTACACAAGTCATCCAGTGTTTACTACAAAACAGAAGGTTTTATGTCACCCTCCACAATAAGAAGAGTTGATGGAGAACTCAGAAGAATGGCCTCCCTCAGGGTAGTGTGCTGGCCCCGCTCTTGTACAACATATATACAAATGATCAACCAATTATTCCTGGAACCAGAGCATTCATTTATGCTGATGACACAGCAGTTGCAGCTCAAGGCACAACCTTTGAGGCGGTGGAGGTGAAGCTGACAACAGCTCTTGAAGATATGGCCAAGTATTTTGATGCTAATTACTTGAAGCCCAACCCTGGAAAAACACAGGTCTGTGCATTCCATCTGAGAAACAGAGAAGCCAGAAGGAAGTTGAACGTCAACTGGAGGGGGCAACAACTACTACACTGCGATACACCTAAATATCTAGGAGTAAAGCTTGATCGATCTCTCACATTCAAAACCCATTGTGAGGATCTGAAACTTAAAGTATCTGCCCGGAACAACATCATCCGGAAACTTACAAGTACCTCCTAGGGAGCACATCCAAATGTGCTTCCTACATCTGCCTTGGCACTTAGTTTCTCTGCAGCAGAACACTCAGCATCAGTTTGGCAAAACTCTGCACATACTAAGCAGGTTGATATAGCATTGAATAATACTGATCGCATTGTAACAGGTTGCCTAAAACCAACTCCTATTAGTAAAATATACCAAATCATGGGTCTAGCACCACCTGACATTTGTAGGAAAACAGCTGCAGAGAGGGAGAAGAGGAAACAAGAAACAGACCCCAGACCCCCTTTGTTTGGACACGAACCTCAACCCACAAGGCTGAAGTCAAGGAAGAGCTTCGTACAACCATAACATCTTCTACTGGAGCACGCCGTCTAGAACTATGGCGAAATTCGTTGCCTGAAGAATGGTGAAGGAACATCAAAGAGGCATCGGCTGCGGGATGTAATCAGCCATATGCTAAATGGAAGGCTCTAAACAGATTAAGAACTGAAGTGTCCCGATGTAAATATAATACTAAAAAATGGGGGTACACTAATGACAACGATCTATGTGAATGTGGTGAGCTTCAGAACCCACAACATCTTCTGATATGCAGGAATATATCTGAAACCTGCAATATCGACGACCTTTACAGGGCAAACGAGAAGGCCATCAAGATTGCGGAATTCTGGTCACATTCTATTTAAATGTGTTTATAGTTTAATATTAATTAATTAATGTTATTTGTTTTTTCAACTTGTTATGTCCTGGACACGAGAAATAAATAAATAAATAAATTGCATGTTAATTGGTATATTATACGGGAGATTTTGCAGGTGGCTTGTTCTATGATTGGAAAACTTTCCTCAGTGACAGGATTGTTGAAAGTGGTAGTGGTATCAGGGTCAGCACTTGGATTCTCGGGCACTCTTAGATCCCTCTGCCACCCCCTGACAAAATTTACTTTAAACTTTGTTTTTTGCATAAAGTCAGAAAATTTTTACTCAAAGATATTAAGTCATAGAGGCAGATTTTAAATCTTGTGTTTTATTTCTGTTTACTTAGGGATCCTGGCCAGCAGGTCCCCATGGGAGCACAGGCCTGGGGTACTTTTGCCCTGCTTACCCCTCCTTAATGCGACCCTTGGTGGGATGGTTTATGTTGCACATTTTGTAGGGAGTCCATTGCGTGGGAAAGAGCGTAGGAGTTGACTCTTTCGATGAGGAAGTTTGTCATGAGGGGTTTTGCTGAGGTTAGGAGGTCTGCTGAAATAAAATTTAGGGAGGGACAAGGAGGATTTTGGGGAGATTGCGTCTCATTTCAGGACAGGTTTGCAGGAAATCATAAGCCTACTAAAGGATACTGTTGATGGATTTGAGGCCTAGGTATTATTTTGTGACCAGTACTGGGTTGAGGTTAAATTTTATCTGTTAAAAGAAAAAAAAGTACATAAAATTAGAAAGATATAAAAAATATATTAAATTATAAAAATATAAAAAGAATAACATAAACAATGAAATCAAAGGCCCTAATTAGCAATAAGGAATTAAATAAATTGAATAAGGCTAGGTAAATGAGCCACCACTTTACCTTTAGATGATGGATGTGAGGTGTGTACACACAGAAAAGAGAAAAATACAAATGATACAGAAATTTTTGGGACACGAATTTATCAACAGGAGAACATTATGAGAGGTGGGTGATGGAGACTGCCTCACAGAGAGCCTGTTGGCAAGGAAGATGATTGGGGTAAATTCAATCAGGGGACAAGTAGAGGGGCACAGCTAATACCTGAGCATAAATATCAAAACTAACCTACTGTTTGTGGGAAGAGAAAAATAATGTAATTATATCTAAATATGAAAAAATAATATATATATATAGTAAAATATTATATGTTTATGAAATTAAACTTTTACAAAATTAAATTACTCTATGAAGTAAATATCACCTTTGGTCAGTGGTGGTTCAATATAGGTAGTGTGGATGGGGGCAAAGTGAGGATAAAAAATGGTAAACAAGTATAAAGAATAATAATAAAGTAATGACTGGGTATTATCTAAAGTTGAGATCATATGGTTGCCTTGTGCCCAGTTTGTACTGGTAGGCAAGTTCTCACCTTCTGAGTTCAGAGGAGCTGCTGCTATTAGGGAGGAATCTGATAGCATGGACCATGAAACAAGAGTTGAAATTATTCGAGTCATGGTTGATGGCATTTGCAGCAACTGAGTGCTTTGGGTTCCATGTGAACACCATCTGACGGTGGCCACTTCTTCTTATGGAAAGTGGTTTTGTGGTCAAACCTATATATGAAGCCAGGCAGTGGTTGCATGTTAACTGGTAAATTACATGGGAGTTTTCACAGGAGGCGTGTCCTATGATCAGGAAGCTTCTCCCTATGACAGGGTTGGTCAGTGGCGTAGCTAGGGGGGGGGGGGGGGCGGTGGGGGAGGTCCGCCCCGGGTGTCACCCGTTTGGGGGTGACACCCGAATTTCGAAAATAGTAATCGAAATTAGCGTGATACAATATGTATATATATATTTTATAGACTTCTTTTATCCTTTGGTGTCGAAACACGTCTACCTTTAATGTTCTGAATATTTCTTTTTAAGTTGATCTATCGCATTTTCAAATACGTTCCAGTACAGTACAGTATAATAATATTATTGGCTACACCGCGCGCTTAAACAATACAGCATCGCTCTGTTGCTCCAACAATCACAGGAACTCGTTGTGCTTGCCTTCCGTCACAGTTGTTTGGTTTGTTATGAGTGGCGGTGGATATAATGTAAGTTTTCTTGTATTAAGAGACGGAGTTTTAAAATTAAAGGATATATCTAATATTGTTAAAATCATGGTAATTAGGCCGTTAAATTGTAATTCCTCGAAATTATTTCATGAAAAATGTTAGATTTTCCTTTGAAAATGAAAAAAACAACCAAGCGTATGCTGGAATACGTGTAGTCTAGGCTTCAAAATTGTTTTGCTTTTTTAGAATTCTATTAGCTTTCTAGCTAAGATTCACAAGTGACTTGAAGTATTTTCTAGTAATTTTTAAATTTATCATCTGACAGATTCGAATTGAGTACATTTCGTGTTATCCGATATACACTCTGCGTACCTTCCTTTTGTTGACAGTGCACCTATACGCGACATGAAATCGTATCATGTTCGAATTTATGCAAATAAAATGATTCGAAAAACTGCATTAAACTAGTAATACGGTCAGGTTTCAAGTCAATCCGGACGAATCCAAGTGTTATCGTCTGTCGGTAATCAGTTTTTGTAGGGCATGTGTTTAATACAGTCGGAACCGCGTATCTTGCTAGCGAAATCGTAACATTAGTAAGGGGACATCCATAAATTACGTGAGGTGTTTTTCCGGATTTTCGGAACCTCCTCCCCCCCCTCTGGTGAGACTTCGTGAGATCTGGTCCCGTCAGACCCCCCCCCCCCTACAGATCGTCTTCGCAACTTTTTTAGACCTTTTTTTTAGGTCTCACCCTCCCAAAGCCGGTTACACCCACACTTTTCGACGAAATACCCCCATAAAATCGACATTCGCGTCATTTGTAAACCTTTTTTTTTAGCTCTACAGTCCAACACAATTTTAGAAAATCTCACGTGAGAATTGGTGAGATTTCGCTGTACCCCGCCCCTATTTCACCTCACGTAATTTATGGATGCCCCCTAAGCACTTTAACTCTAGGTTCATGTAAGTTTGATATGCTTTCTACTGATTGAGAATATACAAATATGATCGCGATCAAATAAATAAGCATATGATTCTCTAAGAATTTTCCATCATAAATTTACAGAAGAAGATTTCTATTATGGGTAACCTCTTTGTCGAATACAGGTACCTACATTCTTATGGGTTCCTTAAATCGACAGGGATGTCGAACTCCTGTTCCTGAACAAAAATTGAGATTTAATCATAAACTGAACGAACATTCTAGCCGTTTACATCTTTATTTATACGCTACCGAGCGATGCTAGAAATCTAAAATTTACACATGGAGATGGGCTTCGATACATATCATATTTAGGAGTCTGTAGCTACTTATTTCTTAGGCTGGTAGCAAAATACTTCACTTATTAAGTACTTCATGTAAAGGCGGCAGATATCTCAAAGGATCAAGCCACTTCTGTTAACTTTCCTCTCAATATCCCTTGGTCCTCCAAATACCGAGGTTGTGAAGTCATTTAAATACAGCCTATGTTAACGTTTCAATAACAAATGGGTAGCTTTCAACTTTTTTAAATTTATAGCGAAATCTTATGGTCACCCTTTAGTTACACTGGCGGAAATTAAAATCACAACACGCATACATGAATGGTAGAATTTTAGGAAACTTTGAAAATATATCCAGCTGAAAGAAATAATAACAAATGGAAATGGATCAGGCTAAGTTATAACCTTTTACAGATGTCAGTGAGAAATGCGCCCAACTTGAGCATCATTACATTCGTGGATCCTTAACGGCATTGACACAACAAGTGTTCGGATGTCTTCTTGGCGTATGTCTCACTACGCGTGCATGTCTTTTGCAGTCAGTTGTTGCACAGTTTGTGCTGGGTGACCATGTGATCTAATGTGTCTACTTCTGGTATCCTAGAAATGCTCTATTTGGGACAAATCTGGAAACCGTGCTGTCCATATTGTGATCGAAACTCCTTGCAAGGCTTGTGTGACGATGGCCGCAGTATGAGGACGGGCACTGTTTTGTTGGAAAATACGATTCGGATGTTGAACATGTAGGGTATCACAATAAGATGCAGTACCCCGTCCACATAGTGATGGGCTGTCATAGACTTCAACAACAGTCATGCTATCGAAACTGATTGCCACCAAAACATGACACCGGTGACGGCACTTGCGTGAGGTTCTGAAATCACAGCAGATAAGCCGTTCCTCCACTACGCCTGTGAACATGTCGTCGATTATCACCTTGCCACAGACAGAATCGAGACTCGTCTCTAAACACCAATGTACGCCATTCAAATGTCCATTTGTGTTTCGCATTATACCAAGGTAGATGATGATGGCAATGAAATTAGATTAATGGGACACAATGCACACGGACCAGAGAGTGTAACCCAGCTTCAAGCAATTAGTTTACAATCATCCGGGGAGGGGCGAAGGCGGGGTGTGACTATGTGTAACCACTACTTGGATATGGCCTGCAGTCAACCATCTGCCAGCAACAGCCACCCACACCATTTTGCAGTCTTCACGTGCTGTTATCGATCTGTATGGACCTGTGCCTGCTCTAGGAGGATTAGAAATTTTTTTCATCACTGTGTAACAAGTCTGTATACTGACATTGCACTGCGGCAAATCGTTCTGGGGATTTCACGATATGATGCACCCTTTCAAAACACGTCAATTCTCCGACCTCTCTCACTGTTAGACATTTGGGTGTAGAGAGTTGTCACTCTTCACCTTGGCATACTTAGACAACAAAAACTTGTGGGCAACCAAGTGTCATGTGACACCACATTGTTCGCCACTTATACGCTAAAAATAAAAAATAAAAAAAAAAAATAAAAAAAAAATAAATAAATAAATAAATGCAATTTACATAATATATAGCGCCGTAATTCTCACATTATTACATGTAAAACTTTTAATGTTAAATCATTTAAACTCTTCATGCGGGCATATTTGGGGCCAAATTTCATTCGTTTATCACAACTCCGTCTGGGTGCTGGGATTTTAATTTGCACCAGTTTGTGTATCAGTTGCTAAGTGTAAAGGTCGAACTGCACTTTACCAACATTAGTCTGTACCGTAACCGCAACGACAGCCTGTCGAGTGACGGCTCGCCCCCTCGCGTCCAAACTTTTCCATAGCTCACCCGTGTTCCTACCCGGTCTTTAGTCTCCTTTAACGTTTTCAAGTGATTGTTTCAGGGAATCAGTGTTGGGGATGACAGGTAGGTTTGACACCCTACTTTATTATAGAGTACTGTACTTTATTGTGCACAGTTTTGGTACGAATGTACATTAAAATACTTTTTTATCTGACTCACGTAATCACCTAACTGGTTGATATTTTATGCACAAAAATAGTATCCCAGCGCAGTATTAACAGTATCATCGCAATCACAATGAAATGTCAATCACTCGCACTTGACGTGTTTGTTTTGTCTGAGGTTCTTTTCGATTCACTCAATACTTTTTGTTAGTGAAGAACGAGATTATAAAATATTTTAATTTAAATATTAGTCGTAAGGATTTTGTATAGTAAAAATAATAATTTCATGTTATCTCAATGGTCTAGTCACAGAGTTTCTTATTTGGAAACTCGCAGTGCACCTATATCGTAGTCACCTAACTTGAAAAGAAGACCTATAGATTAACGTGAAATTCAAACCACCGGGCGTCCTTCGCATTAAAAGATAAAAGCTTTGCCATTGGTAAAAGTCAATTTTAAGGCCCGCAAAAATTACAGTCGAGACCGGGATTTGAACCCGGACCTTCAGTTTTCAAATCGCACGCAGTAATCATTTGAGTCACCAGTCCGAATATAGGTGCGATGAAAAATAAGTTTTCAAACATGATAAAATAAACATATTCTTTTTCTATACCATATATTTTTGTTATCAAAAGACACGAATCCATTTTTATGTGTTTGAATACATATTTTTCAGTACTTCTAGATTAGTCTTGCGTCTGGTTACGGCGTGCGATTCGGGTGTGGGAGGTTCAGTTACAAATGCGGATTTCGGCTGCAATTTTTGTGGGTCGTAAAATTGGTCTTCAACTCTGGCAAAGCTCTGATTTTTTTAATGCGAAGATGCTAGGACTCTTCTTACATTTTACGAAAATCTGATGAACATGGATAAAAAAAACTTTTTTAATGCAAATAATAACATGAAAACAACATTTAGTCGTAAGGGGAGGGAAATTTCCGAACTCTCTCGATGCGCTTCTCCTCATCTAGCAGGCCGATACAGATCCGCACCGTCAAAACATAAACCAATCCAATGACGGCCGAGTGACGGACTGAGACCCGATCTTCAGAGGCCTCTAAAACCACTTTCGATCACCGGTGAGCAACACGTGGCTAAAATCTTGCCATATTGACTATTGAACATGAAGTAACTAAAATTGATAATTTTGAAGATGTGATTTATGAGTTTGCAGCTGTTAAAGCTAAAAAGAGAAGATTGTTTTTAGTTAATTGTGTTTTTTTAAATTAAGTTAATAATACAATTTTATTAACTATAATTTTAATAACAATAAAAGTTTATTTAATTATATTTTATTAATATGATATTTTACACTTACAAGATATTATATTTTACTTAATTTTGAATTTAAATTTTCGAGGGGTGACACCATCGATATCCGCTCCGGGTGTCACCCACGCTAGCTACGCCACTGGGGTTGGTGAAAGTGGTGGAGGCATGGTGTGTGTTGCACATCTTGCAGTGGGGTCTATTGCATTGGAAAGAGCCTTGGGGCTGACTGTTGGGATGGAGAAGACTATATTTGTGGACTAGAAGTTTGCTGAGGTTAGGAGGTCTGCTGAAACAAGATCTAGGATGGGCAGAAAGGATTTTGGGAAGAATGGATCTCATTTATGGACAGGTTTGCAGGAAATCATAGACCTGCCAGAGGACTCTGTTAATGTATTTGAGGTCTGGGTAGTACTGTGTGACCAAAATTGATTATAGTTAGTTTTTGCAGGTTTGGGATGATTGATGGGCTGAGTATGTTGTAATGTTGCCTGTGAAAGCTGCTTGTTCACCAAAGCTGAATGGTAGTTGCGAGATATCAGTGCTTGTGAACTATTGTTTGAATAATCCATGAGGGACTGTTGTTTGGAACATATATGACTACCCCGAATGCCAAGACTGTAGGGTATGGTATAGGTGGAAACTGTCCTAATGGAGATACTGTTGAAGGTTGGTGGATTTGATGTAGACTAAAGAATTGAGGTAGCCATTGGAGAAGGGCATATCCACATCCAAGAATGTGTCCTGGTTGTGGGAGTAGGTCCAAGTGAATTTCAGCATGCTAAAGGTATTTAGATGGTTCAGGAAATTTAGCGGTTCGTTTTCTCCATGGGTCCAAATCATGAAGATATCATCAATGAATCAAAGCCAAATGTGTGGTTTGAAAGGGACTTTCTCCAGTAATATCTGTTCCAGATGGCCCATGAACAGATTAGTATAAGAGGGGGCCATGTGGGTACCAATGGCAGTGCAACGGGATTGGTGATATATGTCGCCTTCGAAGGAGAAGTAGTTGTTATTGAGAATTGGGGGGGGGGGGCGTTTTGATGAGGAAGGATGTCATAGGGAGGTTGTTGGGAGGGCGCTGGTCCAGAAAATGTTACATGGCCTGAGGCCATGCCAGTGTCAAATGTTTCTGTACATGGATGTAATGTCAATGGTTACCATTATGGAGTTGGAAGGAAGACGTTTGGGTATAGCAGAAAGCTGGTAGAGGACGTGTTGGATATCCTTTACCTGGGAAGGGTGCTGATTGCCTGTAGATTTTAAGTACTGGTCAACAGAGGCAGAGATGCATTCAGTTGGAAATCTGTAAGCTGCAACAATAGGGTGTCTTGGATTGCCAGGTTTATGGATTTTGGGAGGGATATAAATGGTAAGCATATGTGGATTTTGGAAAGTAAGAAGTGAAATAGATTGTGGGTGGGGGGGGGGGTGGATAGAACCTTGGAGGGGCCCACTAAACTGTACATATTCCTGTATTTTCTTGTTGACAACACAATTCGGATCTTCCGTTAGGCGGCAGCAAGTGCTAGTGTCAGATAATTGACAAAGAGCTTCAGCCACATATTCACTCTGGTTCATGACTACAGCGGTTGAGCTCTTGTAATCTGGAATGCTAGAGAGTTGTTTCCTGGGGCGGGATTCAGCTGAGCTATGATTACTCATGTTTGCTAAGTATTTAAGGAAAGTCGGAGAAGCCAAACTAGTGGACAGCAAATCCACGAAAATTTTGAGGAGATGTTTCCGGGAATAGGTGGAGGGTCAAGTTTCAATGATGATTTGAATTTATGCAGACTTGGTTCCAGGTGGTCCTGATACCCCTGTTCACAGCCATGAGTGTCTAAGTGTTACTGCTAGTGGAGTATACGGCAGAATGATAAAGAGTAATGAACAAATTTGGTATGGTCACGTGAGAAGGCGAGTCCTTTGGAGAGTACAGAGAGTTGGGATTCATATAATGTTGAAGACGATGGGTTTAGGCTTGGAGTAGGACTTGGGTGAAGAGAGCGAGGTGTAGGTTTTAAAGGGGGAGGTTGATGTATGTAGAGGATCTGGGCAATGGACGGTTTAAGGAAATCAGAAGAAGCTTTAGTTTCGATTAATAGAACATTGGCTGGTTGGGAAAAAAACTGCCCCAATACAAGATAAGACTTCAGGAATTTGGACCACTTCTGTAAATGCTTCTGGGCATGAATACCGCTGGAATTAGCCGATTGCTGTGAAATCTGCGATAAAAGTGGAATTACTCTTGGGAATGATAAAATGAATATTTTATGAAGGTATACGAGATGTCCAGAATGTTGGTTAGCCAGAATGGTGTATTGCTGCAGGACAAGGTGAGTAAGGTGAGTAAAGGCCAAAGACTGTTTGTAGCGAAACTTATGTAGAGCAGGGTGAACTTGTGAGGGGAACCTGATATTGGCAGTTTGATTGTAAGACCACTTGGGGATATGTTAAAGGACATATGTGCTTGTAGGAAAAGAATATGTGTTTGAAATTTGGAGAGCTGAAAAGCATGGTATCTGTAGGCATGCAGGTATTTATCAAAAGTGACCTATAAGGTAATGTTAGTGGAGGAATGTTGAGAGCCAGAAATGTTTATATAGAATGCAAATTGCATGCGTTGTCTGCAATAAGGTTAGAAATTCAAGATGATGAGCAAACATGCAAAATAAATAAATATATAAAAATAAAATATGTATGTTGGGTGAGAAATGTATAAACTGATTTTAAATGTGACTTCATGTGGAACAATTAGGTTTCAAATTCACGCCAATTAAAGCGAGAGCAGTAAACTGGATGGGATGGTAATAAGATATTTTCAGAATGTTGAGAATATGGGTAAAATATTAAATATTGGTGTCCATACTGCAGGAAATTCATCAACAAGATAGAAAACGTGCCCTGCTGAAAACGAAATGTGAAACAGATGCAGTGGCGTAGCTAGGGGGGGGGGGGCGGTGGGGGCAGTCCGCCCCGGGTGTCACCCGTTTGGGGGTGACACCCACATTTCGGAAATAGTAATCGAAATTAGTGTGACAAAAAAAAAATAATAAACTTCTTTTATCCTTTGGTGTCGAAACACGTCTACTTTTATTGTTATGAAAATTTGTTTTTAGGTTGATCTAGCGCTTTTTCAAATGCGATCCAGGCGGCTGTGCTCATTCGTTATAGTAGAATATAATTGTTGGCAATACCGTGCGCTTAAACAAAGAGAGCACCGCTCTGTAGCTCCAACAATCACAAGAAATCGTTCATTGTTGTGCTTGCCGTCCGTCACTGTTGTTTGGTTTGTTAGAAGCGGCGGTGGATATAAGTTTTCTTGTATAAAAAGAGGAAGTTTTAAAATTAAAGTTTATATATAATTGCTAAAATCATAGTAATTAGACAGTTAAATTGTAAATCCTCGAAAATATTTAGAGAAAATTTGGAAATGAAAACCGAGCGTATGTCGGAATACGCGTAGTCTAGGTTTTAAAATTGTTTTGCTTATTTAGAATTCCATTAGCTTTCAAGCTATGATTTACAAGTGCTTTGAAGTTTTTCTAGTAATTTTTGAATTTATTATCTGACAGATTGGTGATGTACAAACTGAGTACATTTAGCGTTATCTGATTTACACTCTGCGTACCTGCCTATTATCGACAGTGCACCTATATTCGACATGAAATCGTATCATGTTCGAATTTATGCTAGTAAAAACTGTGCATTAAACTAGCAATACTGTCAGGTTTCAAATCAGTCTGAACGGGTCCAAGTGTTCGTTGATGGTATCGTCCGTCGTTGGTAATCAGTTTTTGTAAAGCTTGCGTTTAAAACAGTCGGAACCGTAACTGTTGTGTATAGAACTGTAATGTAAATTATATATTTTTAAAACTGTAAAGGAAATGAAATGTAAATTGTTAAACTATACAAATAGAACTGTAAAGTAATGAAATGTGAATTGTCATAAAACGCAAAGAACTTGGCTGTGTGGCTGATAAAGCCGAAAGCCATTTAAATAAATAAATAAAAAAAAGTCGGAACCGCGTATCTTGCTTGCGAAGTCGTAACATTAGTAAGCACTTAAATTCTAGGTTCATGTAAGTTTGCTATGCTTTCTTCTGATCGAGAATATGCAAATATGATCGCGATGAAATAAATAAGCGTATGATTCTCTATGAATTTTCCTTAATAAATTTAGAGAAGAAGAAAATTTGTAATATGGTAACCCCTCTGTCGAATACAGGTGTATTCCTTAAATCGACAGGGATGTCGAACTTTTGTTCCTGATCAAACTGAGCGAACATTCAAGCCGTTTACAACATTTTTATTTATATGCTACATAGCGGCGCTAGAAATGTAAAATTAACACGTGAAGACGGTCTTCAGTACATACAATGTCATATTTAGAAGTCTGTAGCTACGTGTATCTTAGGCGGATAGTAAAATACTTCACTTGTGAAGTACTTCATGTAAAGACGGCAGATACCGCAAAGGCATGTATTTATATTACCTAAGCCGTTTTTTTTTTTTTTTTAAAAAAAAAAAAAAAAAAAAAAAAAAAAAAAAAAATATTCGTTGTTTTTATATTGCATTTACTGTTCTACTTTTATGAAGGAACATAATGTAGAGTTGCTTCTATGACTAAACAGTCTCTCCCAGGGTCTCACGACTTGTGGCACCCGGATTCTAGGTTTGCACCGATGGAACCCCATTTGGGTCTGGAATTGCTTCTACTTGGATCACGCCACTTCTGTTAACTTTCCTCTCGATATCCCTTGCGAAGTCATTTAAATACAACCTATGTTAACGTTTCAACAACAAATGATTGGGTAGTTTTCGATTTTTTAAAATTTATAGCGAAATATTATGGTCGCCCTATAGTTACACTGGCAAAAATTAGAATCTCACCATGCATACAGGAATGGTAGAATTTTAGGAAACTTTGAAGATATATCCAGGGCCATACCCAGAATGATAGCAAATGGAAATGGATCAGGATAAGTTATTACCTTTAGATAGCAGTTTTCAGTAAGAAATGCGTCCAACTTGAGCACCAATGCATTCATGGATTCTTGCCGACATTGAATCAACAAGTGTTTCGAATGTCTTCTTGGAGTATTTCTCTTTACGCCTGCATGTCTTTTGCAGTCAGTTATTGCGCAGTTTGTGCTGGGTCACCATGTGATCAAATGTGTCTACTCCTGGTATCCCAGACATGCTCTATTGGGGACAAATCTGGGCACTGCGCTGTTCAAATTGAGATCGAAACTCCTTGCAAGGCTTGTGTAACGATGGCCGCTATATGAGGACAGGCATTATCTTGTTGTAAGATGCGATTTGAATGGTGAACATGAAGGGTATCAAAATAAGATGCAGTACCCTGTCCACATAGTGGTGGGCAGTCATTGTGCCATCAACAACAGCCGACTCAGTCATGCTGTCGAAACTGATTGCAGCCCAATAAATGACACCGGTGACTGCATTTGTGTGATGTTCTGAAATCACAGCAGGTAAGCCGTTTACCAATACGCCTCCGAACATGTCGTGAATTATCACTTTGCCACAGACAGAATCGAGACTCGTCTGTAAACACAAATGTACATCATTCACATGTCATTTTATGTTTTGCATTACGCCAGGTTAGATGATGCTGGCAATGAAATCAGATTAATGGGACACATTGCATAGGGTTCAGAGAGCGTACTCCAGATTCAAGCAATTGGTTTTCAATCGTCCGGGGAGAGGGGGTGACTCTCTCTGTAATCACTGTTTGGATCTGGCCTGCAGTCAACCATTTGCCAGCAGCAGCCACCCACACAATTTGGCGGTCTTCACGTGCTGTTATCCATCAGTATAGACCTGGAGTATTAGGGCTTTCTTTCATCACTGTGTAACAAGTCTGTATACTGACAATGCACTACGGCCAATCCTTTGGGAGATTTCACGATATGATGCACCTTTTTAAAACACGTTAATTCTCCGACCTCTCTCACAGTTAGACATTTGAGTGTATAGAGTTGTCACTCTTCGCCTGGGCATACTTAGCCAACAAGAACTCGTGGACAACAAAGTGTCATGTTACACCACACTGTACGCCACTAGTACGTTAAAACAATATAAAAAATAGCAATTTATATAGTAGATAGCACCGTAATTATCATATTATTGCATGTAAAACTTTCAATTTTAAATCATTTAATACTCCTCATGTGGGCATACTTGGGGCCAAATTTCATTCATTTATCACAACATCGTATGGGTGTTGGGATTTTAATTTGCGCCAGTGTGTGTATCAGTTGCTACGTGTAAAGGTCTAGCTCTATTTTGCCAATACTGGTCTGTACCGTCACCTCAACGACAGTCGGCCGAGTGGCAGCTCGCCCCCTCGCGTCCACAATTTTCCATAGCTCGCCCATGTTCCTACCCGCTCTTTAGTCTCCTTTAACGTTTTCAAGTGATTGTTACAGGGAATCAGTGTTGGGGATGACAGGTAGGTTTGATACCTTTACTTTAGTTTGCACAGTTTTGATACGAAAGTACATTAAAATACTTTTTTATATGACTCATGTAATCACCTATCTGGTTGATCTTTTATGTACAAAAATAGTATCCCAGCGCAGCAGTGCCGGATTAACCACGTAGCAGGAGGTAGCAAATGCCACGGGCCTCGCGCCTTCTAGGGGGCCTCGCGCCTCCTAGGGGGGCCCCGCACCTAGGCTAGATGGGCGACCTTGTTTGTTTTTAGCTCCACAATTTTCCCCAGGACGGCAAAAATCAAGGGCCTCTTCTTCACATTTGCTACGGGCCCCGCGCTGTCTTAATCCGGCCCTGCAGCGCAGTATTAACAAATCATTACCACACTGTACCGGAATGAAAGATTCTCGCATATTTCAACGCAATCGCAATGAAATGTCAATCACTTCGCACTTGACGTGTTTGTTTTGCTTGAGGTTCTTTTCGATTCATTCAGTATTTTTTTTTTTGCAAAGAATGAGGTTATAACATATTTAAATTTAAATTTAGGTCGTAAAGATTTTGTATAATAAATATAATAATTTCATGTTATCTCAAAGTTCTAGTCAGAGTTTCTTATTAGAAACTCGCAGTGCACCTATATCGAAGTCACCTAACTTTGAAAGGAGACCTACAGATTAACGTGAAATTCGAACACGGAGCGTCCTAGAATCCTCGTATTAACAGATAAAAGCATTGCCAGAGGTAAATGTCAATTTTTAGGCCCGCAAAAATTACAGTCGAGTCCGGGATTTGAACCAGGACCTTCAGTATCCAAACCGCACGTAGTCATTTGAGTCACCAGTCCGAATGTAGGTGTAATGAAAAATAAGTTTGCAAACATGATACAATGAATATATTTTTTTTCTATACCATCTATTTTTGCTATCAAAAAACACGAATCAACTTTTATGTGTTTGAATACATATTTTTCAGTACTTCTAGATTAGTCTGGCGTATGGTTACGGCGTGCGATTCGGGTGTGGAAGGTCCCCGTTACAAATGCAGATCTCGGCTGCAATTTTTGTGGGTCTTAAAATTGATCTTCAACTCTGGCAACGTTTTGATTTATTAATGCGAGGATGCTAGAACAATTCCTACATGTTAAGAATGGATGAAAAAAAGACACTTGTTTTAAGATCAACAATAACATGAAAACAACATTTGGTCGTAAGGGAAGGGAAATTTCCGAACTCTCTCTATACGTTCTCCACATCCAGCAGACCGACACTGGTCCACACCGTTAAAACATAAACCAATCCAATGATGGCCGAGTGTCGGACGACATGCCGTGTCCTTTGGACAAACTTCGACCGAGTGAGCATCAATAGTAAGAAATGTGTCGGTGCGGTGACGGTGCGGAACAGTATCAGGCAAGTGAGGCCCGATCTTCATAGAAGTTAAAATTAATCTAAAACCACTTTCGATCACCAGTGATCAACACGTGGCTAAAATCTTGCCATATTGATTATTGAACATGAAGTAAATCAAATTTTTAATTTCGAAAATGTGCTTTACTGGTTTGCAGTTGTTAAAGCTAGAAAGAGGGGATTGTGAAAGCAATTGTTTATTTTATTGTATATCTTTTAAATGTTGTTAATCTTATAATTTTATTAACTATTATTTTTAAGTAACAATAAATTTTTATTTAATTATGTTTTATTAATATCATATTTTACACCTAAAAGATGATATAATATACTCAATTTTGGATTTAAGTTTTCAAGGGGTGACACCATCGATATCCGCCCCGGGTGTCACCCACGCTAGCTACGCCACTGAACAGATGGGATGCTAATATATATATATCTCATTTGTTTGGAGGAATTGAGTATAAGCAAATGTTACACAGTAATAACATGGAAATAAAGTCTGGAACGGTAGGTATTGGCGCCCGGAGAGTACTCGTTGACTGTAACAATTGTTATGTACTAGAATTTGTTTTTACTTTAAAATTGTGAAAAATAACATGGGAAAAAAAGGAAGATTAAGGTCAGAAACAAAGATATAAGGATACAAATATAGTCAAACATAAAAGACAAAACAGAAGAGAGCCAGGACGGCAATATGGAAAACAATGAAATCAAATGCCGTAAGTAGCGAAAAGGAATAAAATAAGTTAAATAGAATAGGATAGGATAGGAAAGGGAAATGAGGCACAACGTACTTTTAGATGATGGATGTGGGGCACATACACACAGAAAAGACAAAAATACAAATTATACAGAAATTTTCGGGACGAGCCCTTTGTCAACAGGAGAAAATTATGGGAGGTGGGTGATGTAGGAGACTGCCTCACAGAAAGACTGTTGGCCAGGAAGATGGTTGGGGTAAATTCAAACAGAGAACAAATACATGGGCAGTGCTTCAGAGCTAATACCCGAGCATAGATAAATATCAAAACTATATGTATATGCTTATATAAATGAAAAATAAGAATAATATACATATGAAAACTGACTGAAAATTAGTAAGGTTGCAACTGACAGAATTACAAATGGGTTCTTAACCTAGGTTGAGGCCAGTGGTACGTGTGATGTCCACATTGTGTTGATTGGCCAGTTCCCATCAACAGAGTTCTGAAGATGTAGAGGTAATGGTAAACTTTGTCAGCTGCAACTATGAAACAGGTATTAAGATTGTTGCAATCATATGAACTTGCATGAATTGCCACTGGATGGTAAGAGTTGTCAGTAAACTTTTTTCCCATAGTCGTTCATCCTGTAGGAGAGTTGTTGAATGGTGTCACCAATAACAATTTCTGCATCCAGTAAATAACACTTTCATCCACTCAATTGCTTTTAACTTACTTCACACCATTTTAGTCACTTTGTCAAATTACTTGGACAGATCTATTACTACATTATGAAGTTGGTATTCTTTATATTGTAATGCATGGGGCTTTAGGCTGGGTGGGGTAATAGGCATTATTACCTTGTTACTAATTTTCATTTTTTATAATTTTATAAATAATTTTAATAACTTGATTTATGAAGAAACAGAGTGTGAAATAATAATCTACCATTAAACACTATAAATGACATAACCTGACAATTTATTCAGTTAATGTGAGAGACATTGGTGAATTTATTAAGACATGGATATGTTCAGTACATAATACAAAATATATAACAAAAGGCAACACCTTGTCTTATAGATTATATCACCAAATACTAAGAATAAACAAACAAATATACAAAAGTTCACATAAAATTTTAACATTACATCACCATAATAAAAGCTTATATGAAAATCTGACATGAAAATTCAAAGCTTTTAGAAATTATTCACTGTATAATCTGAATTTTACAAGAAACAAGCTCCTTCATTTTAAAGACATCAGGGTGCCATTAATTTATTGATGTAATCAGACAAGTTATTGGTAGGAATATATGACAAATTCTTTTCATATCATAGCATTTTTCTTAGGTATTGTTCATCAGAGAATGATTCCCTTAAATGAGCAAATTTCTCTGAAAATATCCATTGCAGGATCTAGGAAACTAAGAATGAACCCCTTGTCACAGTAAAATTGGTCATATAAAAACCACATTCTATCTGGTTCCCAGTGTTATAAATTTAACATTATTCAAAATTTATCCTATATCTCTATCTGTTGTAGGACCACATCTTTCTGATCTGGACGGTGAAGTCAGTTGCGGATCGAGGAATTTTTGGAGCCGGGACAAAGACTGTGAAATTGTCACCCATTTGAATGTTATTTTGCAACCCCATTGTTGCCACCCCACCTGTTGTTATCGCCAAATTGTCTCATCTACAAAGGGTAATTCGATATGAAAAAAAATATATATATAAAAAAATTATTATCTTCACCATACGTAACACCACGAATTTGAATATAAAATACAAATAGGTGGAAATGAAATTTAACCTCTCTCAACTGCAATGATGTAGCCAGCCCAGCCTGAACCTTTATGGCCGGGGTGCACTACCTACTAACGATTTGGCGGATTTTGTTGCGATAAGATCATGACATGCATCAATGAAGTTAAGTGGTCTCATCAAATCTTCAGAATTTAGAATAGTCCTGGGATAGATTTTATTTTTAAAAGCACTCTGCCTTTCTTCAAGGATTAAGTGCATTGCCTCTGGAAACTCACCTCCTGTTGCTGCATTTCATGCTACTGTATTTAGCTGCTTCTGACTGCTTGGATCTGCCAAGTTTGAGCAATGCCTGCTAGGGCAGGATGTTCGGTTTCACCTAACGACTGATTCCGGAATTTCCCATGGTCTCCACATGGTCAGAGCAGGTCTGGAAACGTCAGCGGCAGATTAATCCATGAGCGCGGGAACCCAGAAATTACAGAAACCAATCAGAATAAACCTGCGTAGATGTAGTTTGTATGTGACATCTACATGGGCTCTTATTGACGTATTATTACTATTATTACCATTACTCCGTGATTCACTAAAAGTATGTGGCGGAAGGTGTATTGCACCTAACCGGGAAGGTAATGGTTTGGAAGGGATATACGGGATATGGCAGGAGGTGCCCATGGGCTATTGTGAGGAACCAATTCAGCATTTGCATGGAGCGATCTGGGGAAACTATGGAAAACCCAGATCAGGATAGCCGGAGTACTTTATCGAAAGCTTCTCCTGTCGGATTTTATGTTTAGTCGCCCGGTAAATCCTTTCTATTGCACTCCCTAATTGCTCGCGGAAAAAATGAGTACAGAAATGAATCGGTTCTGACCCTGATTTCTCTTATCTTATTTTCGCAATCATTCCGGGATATGAACGTTGCTGGTAGCAATATTTGTTTACTGCCATTCCGAAATACATCACTCGAGAATTTTTCAATTAGCTTCTGTCGAGAGCAACGCCTTCGGTGCTCCAGGTCTTCCCAACCTAGCTCCTTCAATATCGCACTAATGCTTTCCCTCCAAATATATATATACCTGTCACGAGTTTGGCGGCTATTCTTTGGACCATCCCTAATGCCTCCATTAATCCCTTTTGATGTGATAGCTAGTACCCTGGACCAAAAAAGTATAACATCAAAGGATGTCACCTCCCCTCCTAGTAATCGATAACCCCTCCCCCTACCCTCCTTGTAACTGATACCCTCCTCCCCTGATTGTAACCTGATATCACCCTCCCCTCCCCACTAACCTCAGTTCCCCTCCTTGTAACCCGATACTCTATGTAGGTGTTCGAGTGTAACCTGATATCCTACTGTGTGACTTGAAACCTCAGTTCCCCCATCATGTAACCTGATACTCTATGCAGGTGTTCCAGTATAACCTGATACCCTCCCATGTACCTTGAAACCTCGGTTCCCCCTCCTTATAACCTGATACTCTATGACGGTGTTCCAGTGTAACCTGATATCCTACCATTGACCTTGAAACCTGAAACTACCCTCCTTGAAATTGATATCCTGTGCAGGTGTTCCATTGTAATCTGATACTCTTCCACTTTTCTTAAATTCGAAACCGCAGAGCAGGTAGGAACCTGCTATAACCTGATACTCACCACGCTGACCTTGAAATCCGCGCCGAGAACAGTAGGCGGTATACCTGGAAAACCAGTTTTCTAAAGGGAGCGGGTGAACAAAACCCAGTTCTCGCTACCTGGAAACGTGCAGGGATGAGACCATCATGTATTTAGGTTTGGCTAGTTGGCTCATGCCCTTTGGATGATGTTAGTAAGAATTAGGACAATCTGGCTACAGTTCATGAATTAAAGTTTAATAATAATAAATTTAGGTGTTTTGTATAAATAAAAACACATTGTATTTTTTTATTTGTTTTTTATTTCACTCACCATTGGGAAATTAAAAATACGTACATTTTCAACGGGACATACGGCATTGCCAAATATGTGTCCTTTACAAAGTTTTATCAAATTATTTTTCTTGAGTTGTCGTACAGGTGGACATCCCAAATCTTCAATATTGTAGCACACAATAGTCGTATTACATTTAAATAGAAATTGGGTGTCGTAAAGATGTTCCTCGATATTAATTTATTTTTAAACGCACTTCTTTCTGGCCTTTGTCTGCGTACTTTAATCAATATACCACAACAATTGAACTTGGTGGGTGAGCAATGAAGTCTTAGTTAGGTCTTCAGGAGGACCCGGGTTCATTTATCAATTGTTCAGATTTTCCGAAACCACTCTATGGAAATGCCGCGGTGGTTAGTGTTATAAAGGCTCACTTCGTTAGAAGTAGTCAAGAATATCTAATGCTCCCATAAATCAATGAAGAACGTTATAATGCGTCCGTGCTTTGGATTCCTTTATTTTTCCCTTTATAAGATTACCGCTTTATGCTTGGCGGTCTGGAGAGTTTGTGAGAATGTTCATAGTGAGTAAAAATATCATAGTAAAGTTATTTAAAGATCAGTGGGAATAGAAATTATGATAACGCCAACCTGGACTACACTGCATGAATTTTCAATGAGTTAATGAAATTCATTTTCACCTCTCGTAGTTCTGGGACACAATATATATTTAAGGATATTGAACTGTCATCATACAGCTAGACGAAACTTTTTGACGAATTTGTATGACTAGCTATGTATTGGGAATTTTATTAATGTCTCCATTTTATTCCTCGATAGTTCTTAACTCATATGGCATTTACTTTCTGTTACTATAAAAGGTCTCACGTAATTACAGATCTTTTAGCGCCAGAGTGACTCAGTGGTTAAAGCGTCTGACTGGAGACTGAAAGGCCACCGGTTCGAATTTCCGTATCGGTGGAGGATACTCATACAGTGGCGTAGCGAGGGGGGGGGGCAAGGGGGGGCATCATGCCCCGGGCGCTACTCACAAAGGGGCGCCAAATGGTCCGCAAAACAAACAAAAAAATATTTTTATTATAATTGATTTCTGGAAACTATGTTTTAAATTTAGTGCCAGTGTAATATAATAAATGTTAATTCGTAAATAAAAAGGAAAAAAAGGAAGACTAATAGTGTAGTGAACAGTGTCACTCCATATTTTATAATATTAATAAGCAAATATTTCGCACCCACTGAAACTGCAGAACCAAAAGTGTGAATGGGAGGTTGGCTGGAGAGAGACAGGTCATGCCATCTATGGTCGGAATCTTAATATGTTTTCTCTTTCCATGTCGCAATACGAACGGTGGTTGTGGACAAAGACACCCGAATGGCCAGTGGGATTTCGCCCGCCAAAATAACAAAGGGGTGTGTGTATTTTTCAATTTTGCGTCCTTGTCATCGCGCTCTGCTTAGAATGAAAATGAGATGTTATTAAAATTAAATGTTATAAGTTTAATGTTGGCATAAATTATAGTGTACATGCCACTGTGTTACTAACTTTCAAGTTCAAGACATTCCTGGTAAGTAATAAAACAAATAAGATTACTTACTACATCTACTCAACGATTCTATTATTCAGTGAATAGGGTATGAAAAAATGTGTCAACAGTGTTCAATAAAACAACTGAAGAAATAGAAAATATTCAATTTTTATTACTATTTATAGTAATAAAAATTAAGAATTCTTAATTTACCGTAAATATGGCTTATCTGGAGGACAACCTAAAACCAGCAACTTTTTTTACGCTTGTTAAAACTATCACATTAATAAGCATTGGATTTTGATGTCTCTTGAAGCCAATTTTAAAAACCTACCTTAGTTTAATTTTAAATTTAACTAAAAAAAGATAGTTTACCAACTCTATAGAAAATTAAGATAAAACTACCTAAACTCAGCTCTTTCCTTTACAGTGTACCGTCTTTCCAAGTATAGTTTACAGTTAAACTGAGCTTATCTAAATTTGGCTTTACAATAGGTTGTAATGAATGTAACCTTAGTTTCAAGCTATGGATGGTTGCAAATTGGTTTTGTACTTACTTGGAGACCATCAGACATGTTCAGAACGGATTTTCGATCTCCTTCATATATGTTGAAGAGTACACAGCATATATGTCTGTGGTATAGTCGTTTCTCAAAATGCGCCCTAGTTTTTGAGATATTTATCTCCAGAAATTATCAAGCTTTACTTCTTTTATTTTGTTTAAACTTCATCTACATACTATTATTGCACAAAATAATATTTAAAACAAATGATATTACCTACAATTCAGCATCTTTTTCCTGAAAATCTTATCGTAATGAATTCGCGGGTCTACCGACGGATTATCTTTTCACAACACAAATCGGCCACACACCCTTGAAAACTTCATTGCAATCATGCACCAGGAAAGTCTCCAACCTTACATTATTTTTCACTTTTTGTTAATAAGTTTATTAATAGGTGCGTTTTCAGTTGATATAATTACTATAATTTTGTTTATTTCATCTTCATCGTTTCTTTACTTATTTATCAACAAGAGGTATTTTAACTGAAATACGTAGCATTGGTGAGATAGTTTTTTCTTTCTTTCTTCTATACTCGATTTGTTCCAACAACGGTTGCGTGTAAACGGTTGAAAATAAAATAATAGTAGGCCTATCCTGCCAAGAAATGAAATGGAAGGACAAGTGACAAATGCTTATAAAAAATGCGTAATTGTTGTCAGTTTCCAGATTACTAGCAGATTTCATTGGGTATGGGCGAGGCATATTACGAAGTCATTGTTGATATATTGGCCGAAATTGTTGTATCCGTTATAAGAATTGTGATTGATCTTAAATTTTATTTCGCGCAATAAAAGTGTGTAAATGAAGTTAAAAAAAAAAAAAAAAAAAAATCAAGCTTGACAATTTCTGACTACAAAAATAAATAAAAAGATTTGACTCTGCGGGGATTTGAACTTGGAGTCAGAAAATTGTAAATGCGTCACACTACCGCCTAGGCCAGTGGTCCGCAACTGGTCTACCGCGAAATTTTAGGCATAGTAAGGAATTAACTGTCAAGTTTTTTATTAATTATATTTTAATTTCATGTGTCGCGAATTGTTACGTATTGTCATATTATAAGAAATTAAATGTTATTTAATTACTCACAGTTGCTGTTAGTTTTGTTTAGTCATTTTTGAACTAATATTATTCCTCGCCTCTGCTGCTGCGTTGTGAGGTTCTGTTATATTTACCGCATGTTTTGTGTATGTGCTATTCCCTCAGTCAAAACTGCTAGGATTAGCAGAACCTTTTGTTATTTTATTAACTTGTCGGTGCTGGTGCTTCTCCAATAATACTACCTTGTTCCAGTACGGTTGCACCCACACATTGTTAGACATCACTGTAAAAACAATCGGCACCGTATATGTGACTTCCCTGAAGTGTATAAATCCCGCTTCTTTCAATTACTTCAGTTCCATCATAGCTGTGCTCTGAAGTGGTCCGATAACTGTGTTAGTAGTTAGTTTTGATATTTTCTATTACGATTAGCATACTATTTTATTTCTTCAAGATTGACAAATTCCTTGAACGGAGTGTTCCGTCTATGAGTGCAACTGGTGAAAGCGTTGAGCCAGAAAGAAAGAAACAAAAGATGATGCAGCGGAAATATAGAGGTTCTTTTTTGTGTGTGGTGAAAAAACGTACTCAATTACCGAATGCATCGTTTGTAGTGAAAAACCTCAGTAACACTGCTATGGTTCCCAGTAAATTGAAACGAAATTTGCCAACGAAACATTCTTTTCGTTCAAGCAAAGATGTCAATTATTTTCGTCGGTTGTTGGAAAATAAGAGAAAACACAGAACGATCATGACCGCTATAGTATGTATTTCGGAAAAAGTACAGTAAACCAGTTATAAGGCAGCCGAACTTATCGCATAAGGCCAAGAAACTACATACAATAGGTGAAACACCGTTATAGCCTGTTTCTAAAGAGATGGTGCGAATAGTTCTGGGTTTAGAATCTGCTAGTGAAATTTCAAAAATTCCTCTTTCTACTGACACAATCAGTCGCCGAGTTATTAATATGTCTAGTGATATTCAAGTCATTATGAAACAAAAAATCAACAACAGTCAGAAGTTCTCAATTCAGATCGACGAGTCCACACATATTAGCCGCCACGCACATCTTGTGGCTTACATTCGCTACGTTGATGGAGATGTAGTTGTACTTTCTTCTTTTCCAAAGAACTTCCAGAGCAAACTATCGGTGAAGAAGTATTTCGTTTGACTTATGAATATTTTCTCCTAAATGAATTAACATAGAAGGATTGCGTTAGTGTTTGTACAAACGGAGCGGCTACTATGACAGGCCCAGTGAAAGGATTTGCAACTAAAGTACGCTAAATCCCAACGTAGGATGCGATCATTGTCTCATTTACCGCGAAGCCATTGTTGCTTTGTCTCTGCCACCTTCTCTGAAAGATGTGCTGGACGAAGTAGTAAAAGTCGTAAAAGTCATAAAATCGCGGCCCTAAAATCGCGACCTTTCTTGGTTTTATGTCAGGAAATGTTTTCAGAACAGACTACACTCCTGCTACATACAGAATTTCACTGGCTGCCACGAGAATATCTTACCGACTTTTCGTACACTTCAACGGGCCTGAACATCAAAATGCAAGGTAGGAACGAAAATATTCTTATTAATATGGATAAGATTAAATGATTTGAGAATAAGATGGATTTGTGGTTACAGAGGATTGAAAACGGGTCGTGTGAGATGTTCCCAACTGTATGATCACTATATGACGGTAATAAAACGGTGATGGACTTAAAGAACATTTAGAAGTCCCCCAGCAGAGATTCAAAAAGTACTTTGGATAAAATGTTGAAGATTTCGACTGGGTTCGTGAACCATTCGTTGCAAATTCGGAACATCTTTCAATTAATATTCAAGAGGAATTCGCAGATTTAAAAGCTGACAGAACTTTGAAATTAAAACTCCTCGATGTTTCTTTAGATATATTTTGGCTAACAATAAGGAGTGAATATCCATCTGTCTGCGACATGGCTGTTAATGTGTTATTGCTTTTTACAACTGCATATTTATGTGAATTGGGCTTCTCAATGTTGACTGAGATTAAAACATCCAAGAAGGAAGGACTCAAATCCGTCGATGATGAAATGTCAATGATTTCTCCACGGATCAGCCACCTGTGTGCAGTTAAGCAGGCAAAAGGGTCACATTGAACGTTTGTGTACAATTATTTACTTTAATAGTAATATAAAACTGCCTGATTATTAATTTTATACAACCGCTGTATTTAGCTATCATTTCGTGTATTGAGGATCATTTTTTTTTTTTTTTTCGGGTAGGAAAAGGTTGCGGACCACTGGCCTAGACCACGGCGCCATTTGAAAACTTGGCGCAATAATTTACTATGTACACAACATTTAGAATTTTTTGTTTCTTTGCATGCAAATGTTTCAAAAACTAGCGCTTTTTTTTAAAGAAACTACTAAACCACAGACTTATATGCTGTGTAACCTTCAACATATATGAGGGAGATCGAAATCCGTTCTGAACATGTCTGATGGTCTCCAAGTTAGATTTAAAACCTATAGATTTATAAACACAAGTATTTTTTCACCTTCCTGTTGTCTTCTGAAATAAGCTGCATTCTGTTCTCTTTTTATATTTTATTCGCTGATGTGTTATTTAACAGTAATATCTTGATTAATTTAGTAAATAATTCTTTTTTTATTTAGACCATGTCAACGCCAGGAAAGAAACTAAGCGGTTCCCAGAATCGGAAAAGAAAACTACAGCAAGAAAAAGAAGCTCTGAAATCTAGAGTAATAATGGAATCGTACTTAGAAAAAAATCGCAAAAAGAAAATCTAGAAGATAAAAAGGATGAAGATGTAAAATCAGATTCAGAGTCAGAACCAGATTCAGGTTGTACACCTAATGCTGCTAAACTTTTATGTACTAATAACACAACTCAACCAATACAAGACTCTGAAGAAGGCGGCCCAAGTACATCAGAAATGATAAATCCATGTTCACATCTAATGAAAAGCACAGAAAATACAACAGAGACACTTGCTGTAATTCCGGACGTTCTGGAGTTCAAGGATATTGCTTATTTAAAATTTAGCAACAATCTTCCAATAATATCGAACCAACTTCGAAAAGAAATGATTATTCGTGGATCTTGCACATTTCAAAATGAAACCAGTTTAAATGCGGCAGCAACATCAACTAATCGTCTAATCTTGGTTTTCTCGACGGGTCGGCAATGAAAAGGAAGGAACTGAAGTTAACCGATCTTGGTTATTATATTAACCAAAAAATAATGCAGCGTACTGCTTTTGTTGCTTACTGTTTATTACATCAAATTCCGCTACACAATCTTCTTTCGTAACATCTGCTGGTTTTAATAAATGGAAGAAAAAAGATAAATTGATTAGCCATGAAAGAAGTCCAAATCACCGGAAATCACTTACGGCCTGGAAAGAAACAGAACGAAGATTAATAAGTAGAACGGGAATTGATGTATCATTAGAAGCGAACATTCAGTCCGAAAAAGAACGGTGGCGAAATATATTGCAAAGAATATTAGCTTGCATGAGGTATGTAATTACACAAAATCTTCCTCTACGTGGCCATGTTGAAAAACTAGCACTTCAAAATGGTACAAATGTAGGAAACCTATTATCTTTACTTAGCCTTGTAGCTCAGTTTGATTTGCTACTAGCAAATCATCTTCAATATGCCACAGAAACTCCAAAAACTGTCTCATATTTGTCACCACAGATTCAAAATGAATTCATTCATCTTCTAGCATATACAGTTCGAAATCAACTAATAAACGATATCAAAAGAAATAAATATTATGGACTTTTGTTTGATTCAACTCCTGATATCTCTCATTGAGAACAAATGTCCCAAGTCGTTAGGTATGTAGATGTTGATTTTATCAATAAAAAAGTTTCCATCAAAGAATCTTTTTTGGTTTTTATTGAAATACATGCTAAAGATGCAGCCTCCATCGAAAGTACAATTTTAGAGAAATTAAATTCCGATGGAATTTCATTAACAAACTGCAGATCACAATCTTACGATAATGCTGCCGTGATGGCAGGTCACACATCTGGCGTTCAACAAAGAATAATGGAAAAAAATCATAAAGCATTATTTATAAATTGTGATAACCATTCATTGAATTTAGTTACTGCAGCTAAACAAGATCCAATCGTTGTGACATGTTTTGAAATAATTGAAAGCATATATCTATTTTTCTCACGTTCAACGTTACGATGGGAATTATTAAAAAAATGCTTTAACGAAAACTGTCAAACGTGAATCTGAAACACGATGGAGCGCCAGAGTACAAGCGGTTAACGTTATCGTCGATGGGCTAGAGAATTTAGTAGAACTATTAGAAAAATTAGCAGAGGACACTACCACTACAAGTGACACCAGAAGTGAAGCTACAATTCTGTTGCAAAATATACTAACTTTTAGTTTCATAACTTTAGTTCATTTCTGGTATGAAATCTTAAGGAGGATTGATCGTGTGCAGCTCAGATTACAAGATCCTAGAATGAATTTTAGAGAAGCGTTCCATGATCTTGAATCATTAGCGACTGAACTAGCCGAAATTCGAGACAAGCTCTGTGAAGAGACAATAGAAAAAGCGAAATCTTTTGTGAAAAATGGGATATTGATACAACACTACGTGTAAGAAGACGCCGCAAAATGCCCGGAGAATTGGCTACAGATGTTGGTCTTTCCGCAGAAAGTGAAATTTCTCGCGTAATGAAAAGCATTATTGATCGTCTCCAACAAGAAATATGTACACGATTAAGTGACCTTAATTTGGATTTCTACTAGACGTTGAAAATTTATTAAACAACGATAATGTTGATAACGACCTTGAAAAAAAATGTAAAAATTTGAGTGAATTTTATAATACAGATTTCAATGGAATAGAACTCTTTATCGAAATATGTGACTGCAAAATGTTACTCCGCAGTAGAAAAGAAATTGAACCTAAAACACCAATAGAATTTCTTACTTTTATAATCACGTATGGAGAAGATGTTTTTCCAAACCTGAGAGTGGCACTTCAAATACTCCTGACTATCTCAGTATCAATTGCTAGCTGCGAACGTTCATTCAACAAATTAAAATTTTGACATATCTAAAATCAACGATGGGGCAAGATCGCTTAAGTGACCTAGCATTTTTAAGTGTGGAAAGAGAAAAATTTGAAATGATCAACTTTGATGATATTATTGATAAATTTGCATCATCAAAAGCAAGGAAAATTTATACGTAGTAATTAGTTTCATTAATGCATTATAATCATATTATTATTATTAAATATATGTATCTCCTTAGAGATAATAAATATTTACTTTTTTATTGTTTTAAAACTGCGTGTTTTTAAAATATTTCTTTATAAATATGTAAAATAAATAATAGGTATCTTTCTAACTAATTCTAGATAATCATATACATTTCAAAATCTAGTCTTGTTTGTAAACTACATTTTTTGTCTCAAATTTAAAGCCTAGCATGAGCCTATGACTTTATTTATTTTACTTTATTTATTTATTAATTTGCGAGTATATTTTACATATAATATTATATTGTTTTCGAACGGGGGGGGGGGGGGCGCTAGAAAGGTATTGTGCCCCGGGCGCGAGTTAAGCTCGCTACGCCACTGTACTCATAGGTCTGTAACCAGACATAGCTTGCTGTGAAGTATTCATGGTTCGTTTTTCTACGTTAAACTGCAGGCGCCCTTAAGTAAGATAAGGAAGGAAGGAACCAGTCACCCTCTCTCCAAAACAAGTATATCTCCTTCGGTAAGGTTGTAACCAGAAACTTAAACTTCTTCTCTTTTACTTGTGCGCACTAAGAGTGAGTGGCTGTTTAGAAAATAGAAGATAGTGTGGATTATCAGCCGACGACCCAGTGAGCTAAGACTATAAAAAACACTAAGGGCATTAAAATTAAGGTGTTTTTAGTGAAATGAATGAAACAAAATGCTAGAATTTGGTGTATCAACTAACAGCAAATTGGAAGTGCATGTTATTCTAGAAGAACAGATTATTGTTAAAATTATTAGGAGAGAACGCGAGATCTCGAAAGGCTAAAGAAAGGTTTGTGGAGGAAATTCAGTCATAGGGGTTCGATATCCAACACAGTCAAGTTTTCTATCATTTCCCATAATCTCTCGAGGCGAGTACAGAAATGATTACATTCGGCCACGTTTCAGAGGTTGCAGGTTTAAATTTCCAGTCTGATTGGTGAATTTTTAATGTTCGGTACTGTCATACGGGTGATCTCGGGTTCTCTCTTCAATGCATTCCATTTGTCTTCTTTTCACAGTAATTGCTTGAATTCCTGCCTGAATATCTAGCCTGGTGGGTGAGTTTTTAAAGCAAGATAATGAATAAGCAGTTGTTGGAGATGTAGGTTATATTGAATGTATAGAGGTGACTGACTTATCACAAGATCAGCTAAGTCAGTTCTCAACAAGGGAATTTAGAGTTATATCTCCTCCACAAACCAGTCTACAAACTTTACGAGACAAAGTTTTATTTTCGTGCTGTAGTATCTCCCAAGATCACTACGAAGGATTTTACACAATTTCTAACAGTCTGAACGTTAGCTATATAATAGTTACGATGATGTTATCATCGAAAACGTGCATCGGATATCGAAAGCTAAGAGGATCATAGAATACCGAGCCTGGTGGGCGAGCAGTAACATTCGGATGTATCGTTCGCGAGAATATGCAGCACGGTTTTAAAGTCAGATTTTCTTTCGTTTCCCAAAAATCACTCGAGGCGAGTGTTGGGATCGTTCCATTGCAGTATTCCTTTCAGAGTTATTTTTTTTTTTATGTGCTGACCTAAATATCGAGCATGGTTGGCGGTCCGACTGTTCATTAGTATCTGTTGTAGTAGTACTTTAGACACAAATAGCCGTTTATCGCCTATAGTAGCTGCGACAGCGAAAACACGTTGAGTGGTGTTTTTGTCGGAAGGAAGGGGTGATTTTTTTTTATTATTCGTACGCCTATAGTAGCTGCGACAGCGAAAAACACGTTGAGTGGTGTTTTTGTCGGAAGGAAGGGGTGATTTTTTTTTATTATTCGTAGCCATTTGATACAATTTTTTCTTGTATTTTTGACCGGGAGTCCTAAAAGTTATTCACATTCAAAATTAACAGAGTTTCGACTTGCCACGTTCTCTGTCTATGTCGTGGCTAAGAAGTCTACGGTATTGCGTTTCGACATGGGCTGAGAAGCCCTTAAACACTTCCGTGATTTATTCTTCACTCTTCAGCTAAACGCGTAAAAATTCTCTCGCTTTACACTGATTTCAAAATCCCTACAGTTGCAATATTGGGGTTTAAGGAGGAATACACCGAAGATAATGTCCACAAAGTTGTAGATGATGCTAAATCATTTGTCAAATTTTTCATCAGTGTCAGTGTACGAGTCTGTTCTGAAGTCAAAACGGATCTTGTGCACAACTCCCAAAGGGCACATAGTGAACACGCGATGTGTGCAGTTCCTTTCCCAACACATGCGACAAAAGGCAGTGCAGAGCACAGTTAGTGGGAAAATGGAAGAATCCATACTACCTTCTGGAATAGTGGTTAGAGGTGCATATTGTCGGGGGTTGGTACATCTCCAAAGTTTTCATGAACTGCACCACTCAAGAACAAGATAGAAAGTCGTCGAGCACAAACACTACATGTGTCTATCTTTAGGACTTAAGGAAATTTGGTAACAAGTACAAATACACCACTCAGTGGCGTAGCTAGCGTGGGTGACACCCGGGGCGGATATCGATGGTGTCACCCCTTGAAAACTTAAATCCAGTTGAGTATAATATATCTTCTTGTAAGTGTAAAATATTATATTAATAAAACATGATTAAATAAAAATTTATTATTTAAAAATAATAGTTAATCAAATTGTAAGATTAACAACATTTAAAAGATATACAAATAAAATAAAAACAATTGCTTTCACAATCCCCTCTTTCTAACTTTAACAACTGCAAACCCGTAAATCACATTTTCGAAATTAAAAATTTGATTTACTTCATGTTCAATAATGAATATGGCAACATTTTAGCCACGTGTTGATCACTGGTGATAGAAGTGGTTTTAGATTAATTTTAACTCCTCTGAAGATCGGGACTCACTTGCCTGATACTGTTCCGCTCCGACACGTTTCTTACTAATTGGCGCTCACTCGATCGAAGCTTGTCCAAAGGACACAGCGTGTCGTACGACACTCGGCCGTCATTGGATTGGTTTATGTTTTGAAGGTGTGGACCAGTGTCGGTCTGCTGGATGTGGAGAAGCGCATAGAGAGAGTTCGGAAATTTCCCTTCCCTTGCGACTAAATGTTGTTTTCATGTTATTGTTGGCCTTAAAACAAGTGTCTTTTTTTTTCGTCCATGTTCATAAGATGTTCTTAACATTTAGAAATTGTTCTAGCAACTTCGCATTAATGAATCAAAACTTTGCCAGAGTTGAAGATCAATTGCAGCTGAGATCTGCATTTGTAATGGGGACCTTCCACGCCCGAATCTCACGCCGTAACCAGACACAAGACTAATCTAGAACTACAGAAAAATATGTATTCAAACACATAAAAGTTTATTCGTGTTTTTTGATAGCAAAAATAGATGGTATAGAAAAAAAGTATGTTCACTGTATCATGTTTGCAAACTTATTTTTCATTACACCTACATTCGGACTGGTGACTCAAATGACTGCGTGCGTTTTGGATACTGAAGGTCCAGGTTCAAATCCCGAACTCGAATGTAAATTTTGAGGGCCTAAAAATTGACATTTTCCTCTGGCAATGCTTTTATATGTTAATACGAGGATTTTAGGACGCTCCGTGTTCGAATTTCACGTTAATCTGTAGGTGTCCTTTCGAAGTTAGGTGACTACGATATATTTGCACTGCGAGTTTCCTAATAAGAAACTCTGACTAAAACTTTGAGATAACATGAAATTATTATATTTATTATGCAAAATCTTTACGACCTAAATTTAAATTAAAATATGTTATAACCTCATTCTTTACTAACAAAAAAAAATACTGAATGAATCGAAAAGAACCTCAAGCAAAACAAACACGTCAAGTGCGAAGTGATTGAAATTTCATTGCGATTGCGTTGAAATATGCGAGAATCTTTCATTCTGGTACAGTGTGGTAATGATTTGTTAATACTGCGCTGGGATACTATTTTTGTACATAAAAGATCAACCAGATCGGTGATTACATGAGTCAGATAAAAAAGTATTTTAATGTGCTTTCGTACCAAAACTGTGCAAAATAAAGTACAGTATAATAAAGTAAGGTGTCAAACCTACCTGTCATCTCCAACACTGATTCCCTGTAACAATCACTTGAAAACGTTAAAGGAGACTAAAGACCGGGTAGGAACACGGGCGAGCTATGGAAAATTGTGGACGCGAGGGGGAAAGCAGTCACTTAGCCGATTGTCGTTGCGGTGACGGTACAGACCAGTATTGTCAAAGAAGACCTCGACCTTTACACGTAGCAACTGATACACACTCTGGCGCAAATTAAAATCCCAACACCCAGGCGGTGTTGTGAAAAATAAATGAAATTTGGCCACAAGTATGCCCACATGAAGAGTATTAAACGATTTAAATTTGAAAGTTTTACATGTAATAATATGAGAATTACGGTGCTATCTATTATGTAAATTGCTATTTTTTTATATATATTTTTTTAACGTACTAGTGGCGAACAGTGTGGTGTAACATAACACTTTGTCATCCACGAGTTCTTGTTGGCTAAGTATGCCCAGGCGAAGAGTAACAACTATCTACACCAGTGGCGTAGCTAGGGGGGGGAGGTGGGGGTGGTCCGCCCCGGGTGTCACCAGTTTGGGGGTGACACCCACATTTCGAAAATAGTAATCGAAATTAGTGTGACACAAAAAAAAAAAACTTCTTTTATCCTTTGGTGTCGAAACACGTCTACTTTTATTGTTATGAATATTTGTTTTTAGGTTGATCTAGCGCTTTTTCAGATGCGATCCAGGTGGATGTGCTCATTCGTTATAGTAGAATATAATTGTTGGCAACACCGTGCGATTAAACAAAGAGAGCACCGCTCTGTAGCTCTAACAATCACAAGAAATCGTTCATTGTTGTGCTTGCCGTCCGTCACTGTTGTTTGGTTTGATAGAAGCGGCGGTGGATATGATGTAAGTTTTCTTGTATAAAAAGAGGAAGTTTATATATAATTTCTAAATTCATAGTAATTAGACAGTTAAATTGTAAATCATCGAAAATATTTAGAGAAAATTTGGAAATGAAAACCAAGCGTATGTCGGAATACGCGTAGTCTAGGTTTTAAAATTGTTTTGCTTATTTAGAATTCCATTAGCTTTCAAGCTAAGATTTACAAGTGCTTTGAAGTTTTCCTAATCATTTTTGAATTTATTATCTGACAGATTCGTGATGTACAAACTAAGTACATTTCGCGTTATCCGATTTACACTATGCGTATCTGCCTATTATCGACAGTGCACCTATATTCGACATGAAATCGTATCTTGTTCGAATTTATGCTAGTAAAAACTGTGCATTAAACTAGCAACACTGTTAGGTTTCAAATCAATCTGTACGGGTCCAAGTGTTCGTTGATGGTATCGTCCGTCGTTGGTAATCAGTTTTTGTAAAGCTTGTGTTTAAAACAGTCTGAACCGTAACTGTTGTGTATAGAACTGTAATGTAAATTATAGATATATATTTAAAACTGTAAAGGAAATGAAATGTAAATTGTTAAACTATGTAAATAGAACTGTAAAGTATCTTCCTAGCGAAATCGTAACATTAGTAAGCACTTAAATTCTAGGTTCATGTAAGTTTGCTATGCTTTCTTCTGATCGAGAATATGCAAATATGATCGCGATGAAATAAATAAGCGTATGATTCTCTATGAATTTTCCATTATAAATTTAGAGAAGAAGAAAATTTGTATTATGGGTAACCCCTCTGTCGAATACAGGTGTATTCTTTAAATCGACAGGGATGTCGAACTTTTGTTGCTGATCAAACTGAGCGAACATTCAAGCCGTTTACAACATTTTTATTTATATGCTACATAGCGGCGCTAGAAATGTAAAATTAACCCGCGAAGACGGTCTTCAGTACATACAATGTCATATTTAGAAGACTGTAGCTACGTGTATCTTAGGCGGATAGTAAAATACTTCACTTGTGAAGTACTTCATGTACAGAAGGCAGATACTGCAAAGGCATGTTCTTATATTAGCTAAGCCATTTCTCTAAAAAAAAAAAAAAAAAAAAAAAAAAAAAAAAAAAAAAAAAAAAAAAAAAAAATGTTGTTTTTCAATTGCATTTATTGTTCTATTTTTATGAAGGAACTTAATGTAGAGTTGCTTCTCTGACTATACAGTCTCTCCCAGGGTTTCACGACTTGTGGGATCCGCATTCTGGGTTTGCACCGATGGAACCCCATCTTGGTCTGGAATTGCTTCTACTTGGATCAAACCACTTCTGTTAACTTTCCTCTCGATATCCCTTGCGAAGTCATTTAAATACAACCTATGTTAACGTTTCAACAACAAATGATTGGGTAGTTTTCGATTTTTTTAAAAAATTTATAGCGAAATATTATGGTCACCCTATAGTTACACTGACAAAAATTAGAATCTCACCATGCATACAGGAATGGTAGAATTTTAGGAAACTTTGAAGATATATCCAGGGCCATACCCAGAAGAAATGACAGCAAATGGAAATGGATCAGGATAAGTTATTACCTTTAGATACAGTTTTCAGTAAGAAATGCGTCCAACTTGAGCACCAGTGCATTCGTGGATTCTTGCCGACATTGAATCAACAAGTGTTTCGAATGTCTTCTTGGGGTATTTCTCTTTACGCCTGCATGTCCTTTGCAGTCAGTTATTGCGCAGTTTGTGCTGGGTCACCATGTGGTCAAATGTGTCTACTCCTGGTATCTCAGACATGCTCTATTGGGGACAAATCTGGGGACTGTGCTGTTCAAATTGTGATAAAAACTCCTTGCAAGGCTTGTGTAACGATGGCCGCAATATGAGGACGGGCATTATCTTGTTGAAAGATGCGATTTGAATGGTGAATATGAAGGGTATCACAATAAGACGCCAGTACCCTGTCCACATAGTGGTGGGCTGTCATTGTGCCATCAACAACAGCCGACTCAGTCATGCTGTCGAAACTGATTGCCGCCAAAAAATGACACCGGTGACTGCATTTGTGTGATGTTCTGAAATCACAGCAGGTAAGCCGTTTTCCAATACGCCCCCGAACATGTCGAAAATTATCACTTTGCCACAGACAGAATCGAGACTCGTCTGTAAACACAAATGTACGCCATTCACATGTCCTTTTATGTTTTGCATTACGCCAGGTTGGATGATGCTGGCAATGAAATCAGATAAATGGGACACATTGTATAGGGTTCAGAGAGCGTACTCCAGCTTCAAGCAATTGGTTTTCAATCGTCCGGGGAGGGGGGTGACTCTCTCTGTAACCACTGTTTGGATCTGCCCTGCAGTCAACCATTTGCCAGCAGCAGCCACTCACACAATTTGGCGGTCTTCACGTGCTGTTATCCATCAGTATTAGAGCTTTCTTTCATCAATGTGTAACAAGTCTGTATACTGACAATGCACTTCGGCCAATCCTTTTGGAGATTTAACGATATGATGCACCTTTTTAAAACACGTCAATTCTCCTACCTCTATCACAGTTAGACATTTGAGTGTATAGAGTTGTCACTCTTCGCCTGGGCATACTTAGCCAACAAGAATTCGTGGACAACAAAGTGTCATGTTACACCACACTGTACGCCACTAGTACGTTAAAAGAATATAAAAAAATAGCAATTTACGTAATAGATAGCACCGTAATTCTCATATTATTACATGTAAAACTTTCCATTTTAAATCATTTAATACTCTTCATGTGGGCGTACTTGGGGCCAAATTTCATTCATTTATCACAACATAGTATGTGTGTTGGGATTTTAATTTGCGCCAATGTGTGTATCAGTTGCTACGTGTGAAGGTCGAGCTCTATTTGGCCAATACTGGTCTGTACCGTCATCGCAACGACAGTCGGCCGAGTGGCAGCTCGCTCCCTCGCGTCCACAATTTTCCATAGCTCGCCCATGTTCCTACACGGTCTTTAGTCTCCTTTAACGTTTACAAGTGATTGTTACAGGGAATCAGTGTTGGGGATGACAGGTAGGTTTGATACCTTTACTTTATTTTTCACAGTTTTGGTACGAAAGTACATTAAAATACTTTTTTTTTTTTTTGACTCGTGTAATCACCTATCTGGTTGATCTTTTATGTACAAAAATAGTATCCCAGCGCAGCAGTACCGGATTAATCAAGTAGCAAATGCTACGGGCCTCGCACCTTCTAGGGGGCCTCACGCCTCCTTGGGGGGGCCCCGCACCTATGCTAGATGGGCGACCTTTTTTGTTTTTAGCTCCACAGTTTTCCCCAGGACGGCAAAAATCAAGGGCCTCTTCTCCACATTTGCTACGGGCCCCGGGCTGTCTTAATCCGGCCCTGCAGCGCAGTATTAACAAATCATTACTACACTGTACCGGAATGAAAGATTCTGGCATATTTCAACGCAATCGCAGTGAAATGTCAATCACTTTGCACTTGACGTGTTTGTTTTGCTTGAGGTTCTTTTGGATTCATTCAGTATTTTTTTTTTTTTAGCAAAGAATGATGTTACAACATATTTAAATTTAAATTTAGATCGTATTAAAAATTTAATAATTTCATGTTATCTCAAAGTTGTAGTCAGAGTTTCTTATTAGGAAACTCGCAGTGCACCTATATCGTAGTCACCTATCTTCGAAAGGAGACCTACAGATTAACGTGAAATTCGAACACGGAGCGTCCTAGAATCCTCGTATTAACAGATAAAAGCATTGCCAGAGGTAAATGTCAATTTTTAGGCCCGCAAAAATTACAGTCGAGTCTGGGATTTGAACCGGGACCTTCAGTATCCAAACCGCACGCAGTCATTTGAGTCACCAGTCCGAATGTAGGTGTAATGAAAAATAAGTTTGCAAACATGATACAATGAATATACTTTTTTTCTATACCATATATTTTTGCTATCAAAAAACACGAACCAACTTTTATGTGTTTGAATACATATTTTTCAGTGCTTCTAGATTAGTCTGGCGTATGGTTACGGCGTGCGATTCGGGTTTGGAAGGTCCCCGTTACAAATGCAGATCTCGGCTGCAATTTTTATGGGTCTTAAAATTGATCTTCAACTCTGGCAATGTTTTGATTTATTAATGTGAAGATGTTAGAACAATTCCTACATGTTAAGAACATCTTATGAACATGGATGAAAAAAAGACACTTGTTTTAAGACCAACAATAACATGAAAACAACATTTGGTCGTAAGGGAAGGGAAATTTCCGAACTCTCTCTATGCGTTCTCCACATCCAGCAGACCGACACTGGTCAAAACTTAAACCAATCCTATGATGGCCGGGTGCCGGACGACACGCCGTGTCCTTTGGACAAACTTCGATCGAGTGAGCGCCAACAGTAGGAAACGTGTCTGTGTGGAACAGTATCGGGCAAGTGAGGCCCGATCTTCAGAGGAGTTAAAATTAATTTAAAACCACTTTCGATCATCCTTGAGCAACACGTGGCCAAAATATTCCATATTGATTACTGAACATGAAATAAATCAAATTTTTAATTTCGAAAATGTGATTTACGGGTTTGCAGTTGTTAGAGCTAGAAAGAGGGTATTGTGAAAGCAATTGTTTTTATTTTATATGTATATCTTTTAAATGTTGTTAATCTTACAATTTTATTAACTATTATTTTTAAATAACAATAAATTTGGATTTAATTATGTTTTATTAATATCATATTTTACACCTAAAAGATGATATAATATACTCAATTTTGGATTTAAGTTTTCAAGGGGTGACACCATCGATATCCGCCCCGGGTGTCACCCATGCTAGCTACGCCACTGATCTACACTCAAATGTCTAACTGTGAGAGAGGTCGGAGAAATGACGTGTTATAAAAAGGTGCATCATATCGTGAAATCTCCCAAAGGATTGGCCGTAGTGCATTATCAGTATACAGACTTGTTACACAGTGATGAAAGAAAGCTTTAATACTTCAGGTCTATACAGATGCAGGGGCGCCCATGCCCGGGGGCAGGGGGGGGCCGCGGCCCCCCCCTCTAGTTCTCGGGGAATATATATAGTGTTCCCGGTTACAATATTAATTGCTTTATTTATATTGTTTTATACAAGCGACTATCTTTTATTTATTCTTTTAGTCAATCTTATATATAATAATACAGTATTTACTTGCTAGTTTAGCATAACTGCCGTATAATGCTGGTTCAAATCAACCGCCAATCAAGCAATATTATTATACCTTCCCGCTACGCTAGGAAACACTTTATGTTGTACGTCGCGCTCGCAGTCGACGTGAGGCACCGAGTGGATATATACAATATGCGCCGACATTGCTATATATCCCGATTTATAGAATTGATTAGTGATCAAATCATTGTTCACTGTAATGTAAGTCGTGTGATATCTTATTGTAGTTGATTGTGACGTGGAATTTCGATGTGTGTGTGTTTTAATTGTTGACTTGTGACTATTTATGAGTGCGTGACATACAATTCCGCGTATCGGTCATTCATTTCGTAGATTGTAGTCGAGTGCTTTCTATCGCGATTTAACGACGAAGCCGAAAAACGTGTCGCGCTGCACGGGCAGCAACGCCGGGCCGCGTCCGCCGTCGCATTCGCGATCGTCGGCTACCGCGCCGCGCCGTTCCGAGCCATCCGTGTCAACTATATCGGCAACGAAAATGACGTCTAGGCCTGCTGCAGTTGTCACTGTTACTCGCGTGCGTGGTGACAGTTACAACGTAGAAATGGAAGCAACTCACACCCCACCAGAGCATCAGCAAAATCAACTTCCCCAATCCGCAGGACAGCCTACGATGACCCAGCCGAGTTGGTGGGGAATGGAAACAAATGTGACCACTATGAACGAACAGATGAAGGCCCAGCCTAAGAAAGGACATCTATCAGAAAACCAGACAGATAATGCAGCCCATTTAAACAGTTTGGATAATCCCGAAAACTCAAACATCTACTTGTTGACACCTCTGCTATGAAGATGGACGCTGTTTCTGGAAATTCTACGGACCATCTTTCAGTGCAGCACAGCGCTGCGCAACAATATACAGGTATGTACAATCAAATCCTTATACAAAATGCTCTCGGTCACTGCAACGCAGGACAACGTCTTCTCAGGAAGAAAGGAAATAAAAAGAGGTTGCTCAAGGACACTGTCCCTGCTGTTCCGTGTGGAATCACTAAAAAGAAGAAATCAGAACTTGCCTCGAAGAAAATGAAGACTGCAGCTTCTTCTTCGCGTAAGGCAATAGTAGATGATAATAATATATTCACTAATTCATCCGCGATGCAAGCCAAAACAGCAAGCATCAGCAAATACTGATGCATATAATAAAGTACAGATGCAACAAGAGGATGGATTCTTGCCAGCTCGCAGGACTTTTCGCTCTACCCAAGCGGGGCTAGGACCAAGTAATAACGAAATGGAGGTATCAAATCCATTCAATCCGCTAGTGGAAACAGACCAACAGCAGCAGCAACAGAACGGGCAGAGGCTACAACTACCACCAATAGTGATACAATTTCCCAACAATTACAAAGAGCTGTATGAGATGGTGAAGACTTTACTGAAAGGACGCCCCTTTCGAGCCAAATCAGCAGGAGGGGATAAGATAAAACTCAATCTAAACTCTATTGAGGATTACCTAGCAGTCACTGCAGAGCTGCAGAGAAGAGCTATTCCTTACTATACTTTCCCCTCAGCTGCAGAAAAGCCAATGAAGGTGGTCCTACGAGGAATCCCACTAGGTATGCCGGCCTCAGACATCAAGGAGGAGCTAGTAGATAAAGGCTTCGAAGTACGCTCGGTGACTCAGCTAAAACGACCAGGCAGTTCAGATCTCATGCCTCTGTTCCTAGCTGTATTGCCCGACAGGCCACAAAACAGAAAATTTTTTGAGCTGGACAACATTATGTCCCTGAGAGTGACAGTTGAAAAACTGTGTTCGGCTGGAGGGCCGACGCAGTGTTACAACTGCCAGGCTCTTGGCCACGTGGCGAGGCATTGCCAAATGAAGCCAGTCTGCGTTAAGTGTGCAGGATCACACCTCTCCAGAGAGTGTATGCTGCAGAAAGGACAATCCCCAGCAAAATGCGCCAACTGTGGAGGTCATCACGTGGCGAGCTACAGAGGCTGCCCATCCTTTAAGCGCGCACGAGAACGCCAACGAGGAATCGCAATGGCACAGTCTGAAGCTGCCCGCAGAAAACGTGAATATAAAAATAAGTCAAAACAATCTCAAGACAATGGACCTGCTATGACCGAACCGACAGCTGATGTACTCAAGAAAGCGCAGCAGGTGAATAAGAATTACGTGGACACAAACTTGGAAAAGTCTCAGTTTCCACCCCTGAAGAAACCAAAAGCAATAAATCAGAAGAATAATGAAAACAATCAAGCACCGTGCAACCAACAAGGTTTTCAGAGAAGCCAGGAATTCTCAGACATTGTCAGAGGAAATTCGTCAAACAAAAAAAGTAATTCAGGTCCACAGTGTCCAGCTGCACAGACTTCAAGTCCAATGCAAAACAATCAGTTCAGAGAAACCACGTCGGGAACTTCCATAGATAGACTCATGGATGTTGTTGGTGCTCTCATCAATATGATGGCAACGTTAATGATCAACTTTCAGCAGTTGTCAACCGACATAAGATCCCTTGTAATGATGGCGAGTCAGCCTAAAGAAGTCTTATCCTCACCACCACATTATGGATAGATGACATATAGAAGGACTGTCCTTCTGTGTTTGGAATGCCAACGGAATTCATTCCCAGATGATTGAGTTCAGGGAATTCCTGAGAGAAGAAGACGTCGATATTTGTCTAGTAACAGAAACTCATCTTAAACCTGGACTGAGAGCTCCGGTGCCTAATTACTGCAGCTACCATACAGACAGACTAACAACCGGAGGAGGAGCTGCTATATACATCAAGCGTGGCATTCCCCATCATGACATCTTGCTGCCACCAACTGAACAACTTGAAGCTACTGCCATACGGGTGACAACAAAATCAGGGCCACTTACAATTGTCGCTGCATACCGTCCACCGAGGAGATTACTGATTGAGAACGACATAGTCGGGCTCGCCAACATTCGAGGCAAACTCCTTGTTGGAGGTGACTTCAACGCGAAGCACCCAGACTGGAACTCCCGTGTAGCAAACCGAGCTGGGCAACAACTGCATCGTCTGGCTCTTAGACATAACCTTCATGTATGGGGCCCTGAAGAGCCCACTCAAAATCCGTGGAATGGCAACAGAGCAGATGTCTTAGACATTGCCTTCACGAAAGGGTTTACTGGTATTGTGACAGCAAACACGCTTAACAGAATGTCTTCGGATCATTCACCCGTGATGCTTGAAGTAGATGTGGGCTCCTGGAAACCTGAAGAGCTGGAGACACATAATTACAGAAAAACGAACTGGGATCAGTACCGTGACAAAATCACTGAAGAAGTCGAAGAGCAACTCCTAATAGGCAACAGAACTCCAGACCAAGCGCTCAAGCACTTCGTAGGCATTCTTATTAACGCCAGCAAAGCTGCCACACCGCCTAGTCCGAGAGTCCAGCATTCAAAACAGCTACCTCCCAATCTCTTAGCAGAGATCATACATAAAAATCGAGTTGCTAAAGAATGGAAACTCACAAGAAATACAGAGACCAGGTGACTGTTAAATAGGCTACAGCGTGAAATAAAGGCAGATTTGACGGAACATAGAACTCGGGAGTGGTCCTCTCGACTATCCATGTTAAGGACTGAAGATGGCACCCTCTGGAGAGAGACTCGTAGATTCACCAAGAGACGAGCTAGGCAGCCACCTCTTCATGGAGAGAGAGGCCTCGTCTTCGATCCAGAAAGTAAGGCAAACGCCCTTGCCGATCACTATGAAAAACAATTCCAGCCAGCGGAAATAGAAGACGAAGACCACGTCACTGAAACTCGCAGAAGACTTGCGAGATTCATGGAAGCAGATGGCGATGGGTATAACATAAGTGAATTTACGGAAGAGGAGGTGCAGCAGGTCATTAAACGGCTACACCGAAGAAAAGCTCCTGGGCATGATAAGGTGTGCAACCAGCTGCTCCGCAATCTCCCGCGGATAGCCGTCACACACCTCACCACCATCTTCAATGACATAATAAGAAGTCAACGGTACCCATGAAGCTGGAAACACGCCATTGTTGTTGCAGTAAGGAAGCCGGGAAAAGATCCAATATTCCCGCAACATTATAGGCCAATCAGTCTACTACCCTCACTGAGCAAGGTACTTGAGAGATTGCTATTACAGAGGCTTGAAACCTACATCAGAGAAAATGGAATCATACCACATTTCCAGCTGGGCTTTAGAAGAGGTCACTCTGCCACACAGCAGATAATGCGTGTGGTAGAAACTGCTACCGCCTCCTTTAACAGGAAAGAATACTGTTCAGTGGTTCTCTTGGATGTTGCAAGAGCCTTCGACTCTTTATGGCACAATGGTCTTCTACTAAAGTTGTATCATCATGGGATTCCCAGCCAGATGGTGAAGATAATTCGAAGCTATCTGGTCGGCAGAACTTTTTGCGTACGAGTCCGCAACGCCCTATCTTCTCGCCGCCGAATACATGCCGGAGTTCCTCAAGGTTCGGTGCTGGGGCCTGTATTGTACAGCTTGTACACAGCGGACATTCCAGCACCAGCCAGCGTACACACTGCTCTGTATGCCGACGATACGGCATTCTTCGCCCATCACCGGAACAGGGCAGTAGCAACAAGAAAGCTGCAAGAAGTACTGCAAGAGACTGAGCAGTGGGCAAGAAAGTGGCGTATCACCATCAACACCACGAAAACCCAAGCCGTGATGCTATCCCGGAAACTCGGAAAACGCCGAGAGCGTGAAACACCTGCACCAAAATTGCGCCTCTTCGGTAAAGACATTCCGTGGAACTCCACAGTTAAATACCTAGGAGTGACGTTAGACAGACGGCTAACCTGGAAGAGACATATTGAGGACCTACGGAAGAAAGTCCTAATCAGGTTACAGGAACTGTACCCACTACTTAACATGACTAATTCACTGGCTGCGACAACAGGAGTGACTATTTACTGCAGTCTGGTACGTCCACTGCTTGAGTACGCGTGCCGAGTGTGGGGGTACGCGGCCAAGACAAACATTGCAAGACTACAAACTTTGCAGAATAGAGCCCTTCGAAGAGCTCTCCATGTAACAAAAAGATTCCCAGTTGGAGACCTGCACGCAGCCGCAGGAATACCACTACTGCGAGATAGGATACGACAGTTGGCCACATCCTTCTATAGGACAGCCCAAAGATCGCAGAACCCACTGATAGCACCACTGGGCATGTACGGCACATACTTCGACCGCCACAGAAGACCACTCTCCATTTTTGAACAAGAATAAAAAATAAAATAAAAAAAAGCAGCACCAGAGAAGACATACCGCAAGAAAAGTGACGGAGACGTATGAAGTTTGAAGGAAATGTCTTCGGACAACAACCTTCACCACAACCTGCCTGGAACTTCAGAAAGGCACTAATTGCTGAGCGACGAATTGCTATATATCCCAAAAGTCGTTCTTCAGTGGTTCGAAGAAAGGAAGAGGTATCGTCACAACCTTGATCTTGCCCCTTTTGACTCTCAACCGGCAATACCACCGTGTTTATTCATTGCCAGTATCAGGCTTCATCTTTTCCCTCAATATTTGGTGAGTATACTGTCACATTGATCTTGCAAAATAGTGGCTCACTCGTTCTGACCTAATCGAGTCAGAAATATTTATTTCAGGGATGGATATCAGGAATTTCTTTGGAAAAAAAGGTGATACTGCTACACAGAAAAGGAACCTCGATGACTCATTAAAAGATCCAGATCCAATACCTTCGAAAGTGCGTCCCACAACTACTTCTAAATTCTCAACACCAACTCCTGACTTCACGTTGCAACAATGTCCTTCCACCATTAGCCCTTTTTTTTTTTGTTACATGTTTATTATCCGATCAGCAAATTTAGCTTTACAGGATAAAGTTGTCTTTTATAAATCATAGCATTCTTATTGACATGGTTGAGGTGCGCCTCAGTAACTACATAAAAGTGATACAGTAAATATTTTTCTACATAGTGAAAATGGTCTCAACAGTATTAAAATACTAATAAGAACAGTTATTAGTATTAAACATATATATATGTAGAACAATATACAGTTGTAATGAAGTTGATTTTAGATAACTACACTTTTGTTCATGAAATACATATAGTTTTTTTAATATATTTTTATTTTAAACGCTGAGGATAATCTTGTTTCACAATATATGGTTTACTGGTTTATTTTGTGTTCAAAGTCACTGTTCGATAGATAAATGTCTTGAGGAAGGCGTTTTTTAAGTCTAGTTTGACCTGTTCTTTTTCCTAGTTCATAAAACCGAGCACCGGGTACTGAATTAATTCGTTTTATAAAATTTTTAGTTTGTTGCTTTATGAATTCATTGATGTAAGAAATATTTAATTCACGGTGCAGCTGACTGTTGCGTACGTACCATGGTGCGTTCACGGCTAATCGAAGAACTTTATTTTGGAATATTTGCACTCTTTGTAACTTCCAACGACTAGCACATCCCCATATTGGACATGCGTATGTTATGAGCGGTCGTAGTATCATTTTGTAGATTAATAGGCAGCATTCTGTTTTTAATGATGATTTTTTATTTAATACTGGGTATAGTTTGTACAATCTGGCATAGGCTTGGTTTATTTTATTATTAATGTGTGTGTTCCACGTTAACCGCCTGTCAAGATCGACACCGAGGTACTTGATTGATTGGTCAGGTGGGTTCCATGCAATGTTATTTCCCATAATGTTTATCTCTGGCGGGTTTAGTGGGCGTCTCAGTGTAAAAATTTTGGCTTGACATTTGCCGAGGTTTAGAGATATTCGCCAGTGATTTAACCATTCGGTTAGTTGTGCAATTGCATCCTGTAGGTAATTGCGTGCGTCGTGGATATCGTTGTGTGAAGTGTATACTACTGTGTCATCAGCATACGTTGCAGTAGAGGTATTTGTGAAAGTTGGGATGTCCGACGTGTATATGTTGAATAGGGTGGGCCCTAAAACAGATCCTTGTGGGACTCCTGCTGTTACTGGTCGTGTTGAGGATATTTTTGTGCCAACTAGTACAATGAAGGTTCGGTTCTGTAGAAAGCTTTCTAAGATTTTGTACAAATATAGAGGCATTCCTGTATTTTTGAGTTTATATAGAAGTCCACTATGCCAAACTTTGTCAAATGCCTGGGCAATATCCAGAAAAGCAGCCAGGGTGTGATGTTTAAGTTCAAAGCCCCTAGTGACGTCTTCAACCAGGCGTAGTATTTGGTGTGAGGTTGAGTGCATCGGGCGAAATCCAAATTGATGTGGTGGGATGGTTCCGGTAGCATCAAGGAAGGAAGTTAACCGCGTCCGTATTATCTTTTCCAGTAATTTTGATAAGGTTGGGAGTAAGCTTATAGGTCTATAGCTAGAAGGTAGGGAAGCTGGTTTATTAGGTTTATTGAAAACTATGATATTAGCATGTTTCCACGCTATTGGAAAATATCCAGTACAGAGAATGCTGTTAAAGAGTGCTGTGAGATAACTTATTGCCTTAGGGGGTAACGACTTCAGCGCTATGTTGGGTATATTATCATGACCTGGCGATTTTCTTACTGGCAAATTTTCAATTATTTGTCTCAGTTCTCTTGGGGTAGTGAATTTGACATAATTCTCCGCTCCAATGGTCATATGCCGATTGGAATCTTCGACTGTTTTGTTGAACTCATGATCTACTATAGGATTCGGTTTGAAGACGTTTTCAAAATGATCTGCTAAAATTTCGCACTTCTCTGAATCACTAGATATGTTTTTGTCGTTCAATTTTAAGGGCGGTAAGGCAGTGGGTTCCCTGAGAATTCGTTTCGTAGTTTTCCATAGCGATCAATCACCAGGATCTAATTCCGATAGATAATTTTGATATGTTTCGTAGCGAAATGAGTCGAGTTCTAGTTTGACCTGTCTAATTAATTGGTTTAGGACTCTGCGAAGGTGCCACTGTCTGCGGGTTTGGTTTTTGTAGTTGATCAAGTCAATGATTCGTTTCGGTATTCTTTCATGGAGTGACTTAAACATTCTTGTTGATTGATAGTTCTACCGCTTGGTGAATTGCAGTTGTTAGATGTTGTACACCTTCATCAATGCTGTCTTTAGTGTCTTGCCTAGAGAATGGTAATAGTATCTGATTGAGATTAAGTTCGAATAAATTCCAATTTACCTGCCCGGGTAGTATCTTTTTTGTTTGTTCTATTGTTTCGGGGTTTGTACCAAATTTTGCTAAAACCGGAAGATGATCTGAATCTAGCTCAGAAATTGCTTCCATATATATTGGTAGTGGTGTGTTTTTTGCTAGGGCAATATCAAGTATGTCAGGCATAACATTTCTATTATTAGAAAAGTAAGTTGGCCCGTGTGGTGCGACTATATGCAGACCAAGGTTACCTGCAGCGTCGAGCAGTTTCCTGCCGTGTGGTGTTGTTGCCCGACATCCCCAAGCTAAATGCTTACTGTTGAGGTCCCCCATTAATATGATAGACTGGTTATGATCAAATATTGGCACAAGTTGTTGTTGCGTAAGCCTCCGATTTGGTTGTTTATAAGCGGCAATGATTGTTATTTCGGAGTTAGTTTTGGTTTGTATTCGGATTCCGACAGTTTCGAGATCATTGGCGGGCATATAAATCGAGTAATGACTAATGCGGTTTTTAATTAGTATAGCTACGCCGCCGGAGGCTATAGGTGCGTCACGATCTGTTCTGTATATTTTATATCCAGTGATTTTGAAAGTATCATTAGAGGTAAGATGTGTCTCGGTTATACAAGCAATATCAACATTGTGGCGACTCATAAATTCTGCAAGCGTAGATTTTTTATTCCGTACCCCGTTTGCATTCCAGTTTAGGAGTGTTAATTGAGAGACATTGACAGTATTATTTACCATTTTGGAGGAAACTGGCTACTGATGACATAATAATCTCCTTTATCATGGGGAGAAAAGCAGAGATTAATCCAGAGACTAGTTCCTGAATTAATTTGGACGAAGTGGTACCTTGCTCGGTGTTGTGCTCGTTTTGTTGTATGTTTGTGTCGTAAGGTGATGCGTTGCGGTTTCCTTGTAGTATGTTGCTGTAAGAGGGACGAAAATTATTTTGCTGAATATGCTGTGAATTTGTTTTTTCTTTGTTTTGCGTTATTTGGTCAGCTGTGTGTTTAGGATGTCGTAGAGGGGATAGAATTGTTGGTAAAGACGGGAATCCCGGAGAGGCCAGATTTTGCGGTGTGTGCATATCAGTCAGCTGTCTATCTGAGTTAAGCTTGTTTTGGTGTAAAGGTTTCTTGAAACTTTTAAGTTTAATTTCTTCATAATATTTACATCCCTTAAAGTTTGCTGGATGTTCCCCACCGCAGTTAACACATATCGGTTTTGCTGTACGCGGGTGATTGCATGAGGAGTAATGATGTTTCCCATCACAGCGGACACATCGAGGGTCAAGTTTACAGTAGTTTTTTGTGTGCCCATAGAACTGGCAATTTGTGCATTGAGGAATATCTTTTGACTTTCTACGTGGTTCTACTTTAACAACGCAGTGGAACAGTCTATCTAATTCAAAGATATTGGCACAATCACGATTTTCTTCAAGCTCAACTGCGCAGAGTGGCATAGGGTTCTTATCTTTATTTAGAAGTCTTGTTACTTTGTTCACTGGGAACTTAAGTCTGATTAGTTCTTCTTTTATTTCGTTATCTGTTAGTGAGTATGGTAAATTGCGCACAATTACTGATAGATGTTTGGAGTCTGGGGCACGAAAAGTGTGGTATTTCTGTTTAATGGTATCAAAATGTTTTGTTAGCGTTCTAAAATCCTGAATAGAGGTTGTATTTATTTTAATCACTTTTCCTTTTAGTTCGGTTGAAAAGTCATTGCTTAGCAAACTTTTGAGATCTCGAGTAAGTCTTTGATGATTGTTTACGTCGTGTAGAAAAATTGGTGGTGTTTTAACTACTTCTGTGATTTCGGTTGTCTCTTCTACAGGTTCTTCGCAATGCAAGATTTGGAATCTGTTTTGCGTCGGTATATCAATAACGTATCTCCTTTCTGGTGGTCCATTATCAGGAGATAAGGCCCTTGGAGGTTGTTGCAAGTTATTTTCACTATTTGTGCGCGGGCGCTTTTGACCGGTTCTTTTTTGATCGTTAATAACATCCATGGGCGACATGACACTGCTTGTATTATTTGGGCACTGGGGAGGCTGAGGCATATTGGCGCTTGCGTTAAACTGTACATACATTTGGTTCAGCAATGCGTTGGGCGTCGTGGGATGTTGTGTTGTCCCCATCGGTTGTGAGGATTGGAGTTGATGCTGTTGATATTGAAGCATCTGCTGCTGTTGCTGCTGCTGGTGGTGGTATAAATGTTGTTGCTGGTGGAGATGGAGCTGCTGGGCTGATTGTTGTTGCTGCTGTTGAAGATCATGCTGCAGGTAGGCTGTGACCTGCTGGTGATGGGCTGTTTGACATGGCTGCTGCTCTGGAACTGCTGATGTAGACGGGTGGCCTGCGTTGTCTTCGGAAATCATCTCGTTGGTGATATCGGATGAGTTTAAGGCACTTATATCAGAGTTCTCGCTGATAATTGAGTTGCGAATGGCCGAAGCCAAGTCCGTGTTTATAGACATCACAAGCAACCGGTCGCTCAGAACGTTCGGTTGTAGTTTTCCACCGATGGGCCACTAAACAGTTTGTGGGGTCACATCGGCAGAAGGTTTGGTTGCTTACGTTAAACGATATAATATATTTACACTTATTGTTCAAAGTAATTCGCGAACACGTTGCGTCAGTAGAACTTTCCGATAGCGATGCGAGCACTGTAGTGGAGGAAGTACACAACCGTTCTCGTTCGCTGCTCACACGGAAGTGTCGCCATTAGCCCTGAGTCTGTTGATATCATTACTCCTGATGCTACTGACATGGATGACGTCAACCCGCCCGCTTCAGTTTCCACCGTTAACAATCCAGAGTTCGTTAGTAGTTCATTAACAGTTAATCACAGCTTTGATTTAGGTGAATACATAAATGATTCAGTGTCAGACGAAGTCAAGTATCAATTAATAACAAACATACATGCTCTAAATATGACTTATGATTTCAAAAATTACATTGATCAGAAAAAAACTATCAAAAGGCCTTTTCAAAAAACTTGGCTACAAAAGTACTCATGGCTAGTATACTCGCCCAAGTTGAAGGGGGGCCTTTGTAAGTTTTGTAGTCTTTTCAAACCTGTTTTAAAAAGAGGAATATTTGATGCTTTCGTGATAAAGGCTCATCAAGATTACAAACATTTTCATGAAGATGCTCGAGGCCAAGAAAAGAGCAGTTGGCATCTAGAATCTACGAGTAAGGCTAAAAGTTTTTGTGAGTCCTTAGAAATGAGAAAGAAAAACGTGATCGAACAGTTGGATAGTGGGATCACGGAGCTTGTAAATACCAACAGAATAAAAACTGAAATCAATTCTTGCTACCTTAATTTTCTGTGGCAATCATGACATATCCATCAGAGGAAAGAGTTCAAGCGAAGGAAACGTTCAGGATTTACTTTTGTTTAGAGTAAGTGCTGGGGACAAAGTGTTGGCGGATCAATGAAAAACTATTGTGGAAAAGCGAAATATACATCACACAGAGTGCAAAACGATTTAATAAGTACATGTGGCTCCGTGATACAAAACGAGATTATTGATGAAGTAAACAGATCATCAGCGTTTGCATTACTGGCAGATGAAACGGCTGACATAAGTGGAAAAGAGCAACTGTCTGTGGGAGTACGATTTGTAGACGGGAAAGATAACTTTACAGTAAAAGAAGAATTTTTAGGGTTTACGGAGCTTATTACATTGGATGCTGAAGGAATTTCTTCATCTATTTTAAATTTTGTTGAAAAATTAGGGCTTAATATGAATAAGCTGATTGGCCTTGGCTTTGATGGCTGTTCGACAATGGCAGGCCATGAAACTGGAGTGCAGGCCAGGATCAGAGAGAAGTATCCTTCAGCTGTCTATTTTCATTGTGCATCGCACAGACTGAACTTAGTTGTCAATGATCTTAACAGTGTCCAGGAAATTCGTAACACAATCGGAACGATAAAAGAAGTTATTAGGTTCTATAGAGAAAGTCTATTGCGTAGGAAAACAATACCTAACATTCCACTGTTTTGTGAAACTAGATGGTCCCATAAATATAAATCAATCAGGATATTCAAAGAAAACTTCTTGGTAATAAAGGGTAGTCTGAATCACCTAGCATATTTTTTTTTAAATTTAATTTAATTGCAATGGAGCACAGGCTCCGGTGGCAATTTCCCTACACACCCATCTTCCCCCTATCCTGCACCCACCTACATTTGCCCTCTACAAATTTTATCTTTAAATTCCTTCAAAGTTTTCGGTAAATTATTCATCATTTCTCTTGGTAACTCATTCCAATCCCTGACAGTGAATACAATCAAGACACTCGATCACGTGCCAGCCAACTTGATTGTGCAACATCATCAACTACATTTATCGTTTGTCTACACATTATATCGAGGTATTCTTCATATCTGGAACCAATAGTGAACAAACTCCAGAGTACTGATATGGATCTCCACTCAGTTTACAGATTCGTCAACACCGACTTGATAGCCAATTTTCAAAAGCAGAGAGAAAGTGATGACGAATTCAGAAACATTTTCGAGGCAGTGAAAGAAGATTGTAAGGAACTTGACATAGATGTAAAAATTCCAAGATTGTCTGGAAGGCAGACCCTCAGATGCAATGTGAATGTCCATTACTCATCACCCCAAGACTATTTCAAGGTGGCAATTTACAATCCGTATATGGATTCCATAATTACGTCACTTATCACAAGATTTGAAAAAGACAAAGACATACCATTCAAGGGTGGGATTCTTCACCCACATTTAATGAAAAAGGAGAAGAAAGAAGATTTCATGAGAGATATAAAAAGTTTGGAAAGGTTTTACCAAATAGACAACTTGGAAGCAGAAGCCAGATTATGGTATGACGTTTGGACAAATAAGGGTGGAAAAAACAAAGCTCAATGATATACTTGAAGAAACTATGTTTTACCCAGCTGTAAGGAAATTGTTTGTATTCTACCAGACCATACCCCCCACAACTTGCACCATAGAACGTTCTTTCAGCACACTGCGTAGAGTGAAGACATGGCTGAGAAGTACTACTGGCGAGGACCGTCTGTCCAGCTTGTGCCTTCTTAGTGTTCACAGGAAAAGAGCGGAAAACCCTGGTTTCCAGGACAAAGTGATTGACTTGTTCGGCAAGAAGAAAAGAAATTTACAGTTTGCTTTTTCACATAAATATTAGTGTTAAATCCATAAACCAACCAATGTATAATAATTTATTTCACAGTTTGCTTTTTATATCACTACTAGTGTAAAATCGTCTGAGGTGTGTATTTTGAGTTTTCATTCTGTATTAAAGTTGCTTCTGCATTTATGTTGCTAAATATTAAATGGTTTCAGTATAGTATTTAACGTGTTATTGTTTTGTTATAAAAGGGCCAGTATAAAGCCGCGGCCGAGGTCGGCCACGTGGTCCCCCATTCAACAAAAATAGTAGAAACAAAAGGGAGAGAGAAAGAAATCATTTTATTTAGCTTTCTCAACTAGTAAAATTTGTACAAAATTTTTTGTTTTGGACAAGGTGCGTTTAAACGGCAGAGCAATATGATTGCTCTGTTGTGTAACTCTCCCTGTCCGATTTCCTACGTATTCCACCCGATCGCACATTTCTGGAGTTATTATTCCGCGTACCATTTTAAAAATAAATATTAAAATATTTCGCTTTATTCGCTCGTTAATAGAAAAATAATTTAAAACGTTACGCATATCCCGTGTTGGTGTATATGCAGGGTGTTACAAAAAGGTACGGCCAAACTTTCAGGAAACATTCCTCACACACAAACAAAGAAAATATGTTATGTGGACATGTGTCCGGAAACGCTTACTTTCCATGTTAGAGCTCATATTGTGGACGGCTGTGATACAATACGCCATTCTCCAGGGCTGCATCAGCGCATCAGGGATTCCATGCGACGGAGGGTGGATGCATGTATCCTCGCTAACGGAGGACATTTTGAACATTTCCTGTAACAAAGTGTTTGAAGTCACGCTGGTACGTTCTGTTGCTGTGTGTTTCCATTCCATGTTTAATGTGATTTGAAGAGAAGTAATAAAATGAGCTCTAACATGGAAAGTAAGCGTTTCCGGACACATGTCCACATAACATATTTTCTTTGTTTGTGTGTGAGGAATGTTTCCTGAAAGTTTGGCCGTACCTTTTTGTAACACCCTGTATATCGCAATGCAATATAGTTCGCATTGCCCTGTTTGTAACTTCTCAATTTGCTCCTGGTTGGCATAAAGGAGCACTTTTGAGCAATACTTCACATGAGGCGCAGTCATGGTGTTTTACATTAGGTTTCTCGTATAGGCTCTAACTAAATTGCCTACCCTATTCAGAGAGAGAGGGAGAGACATAGGGTAGCGCGGCGCGCTCTAATTCAGTTATTCTTGACGAGAACATGTAAGTGAGAAAATGTTTGAAAAATTACTGAAATTGTGCTTAAAGTTTGTTGGAAGTGCTCTCATAATGAAACACTGGATGAATATTTGAGGGGTAATTTTCACTCCATTTTTAGGAAAAACACGTCTTTGGCGCATATCATTATTTATGAAATCATCTATCCTCAACTATTTACTGTACAGCGATATAATTGTGCAGGTGCATGCACGTATACATTGACATATGCCATATGTAACATAAGTTTTGAATATCTTTTAGTAGCAAAAAAGTGACAAATTAAAACGTCAGACGTGATGTTGTGTTTACTGGATTCCAATGTAAACAAAAGGTAGTTTTTGAAGCGTATATGTATCTATCACGTTCTAATTCCTGCACTATGTGTCGCGGGGTGATGTAATTTTGTTGAAGCATTCAGTAGTATATGTAGATACTCTCTGCAGTGTGTCAATAGTTAAAAAGTAATAAGTTAAAACGTCATGGCATATGCTGAATTTTAACCGCATGAACAGCGAAAATTTAGTAAGCGATAATTTTTTTAATTTAATTTTTTTTCGCGGAGGGGGGCTAGGGGAGGGGGTAAGGGAGGGGGAATCAGCAAAACAAATTTCAGTATAGGTATGATATTAAAAATACCCCAATCGATCAGGTCTTGCCCCCCCCCCCCTACAAAGTATCATATGGGCGCCCATGTACAGATGGATAACAGCACGTGAAGACCGCCAAATTGTGTGGGTGGCTGCTGCTGGCAAATGGTTGACTGTAGGCCAGATCCAAACAATGGTTACAGAGAGAGTCACCCCCCTCCCCGGACGATTGAAAACCAATTGCTTGAAGCTGGAGTACACTCTCTGACCCCTATGCAATGTGTCCCATTAATCTGATTTCATTGCCAGCATCATCTAACCAGGCGTAATGCAAAACACAAACGGACAGGTGAATGGCGTATATTTGCGTTTAGAGACGAGTCTCGATTCTGTCTGTAGCAAAGTGATAATTCACGACATGTTCGCAGGCGTATTGGAAAACGGCTTTCCTGCTGTGATTTCAGAACATCACACAAGTGCAGTCACCGGTGTCATTTTTTGGCGGCAATCAGTTTCGACAGCATGACTGAGTCGGCTGTTGTTGATGACACAATGACAGCCCACCACTATGTGGACGGGGTACTGCATCTTATTGTAATACCCTTCATTTTCACCATTCAAATCGCATCTTACAACAAGATAATGCCCGTCCTCATATTGCGGCCATCGTTACACAAGCCTTGCAAGGAGTTTCGATCACAATTTGAACAGCACAGTCCCCAGATTTGTCCCCATTAGAGCATGTCTGGAATACCAGTAGTAGACACATTTGAACACATGGTGACCCAGCACAAACTGTGCAACAACTGACTGTAAAAGAGATTCAGGTGTAAAGAGAAATACCCCAAGAAGACATTCGAAACACTTGTTGATTCAATGTCGGCAAGGATCCACGAATGTATTGGTGCTCAAATAGGACGCATAACTTACTGAAAACTATATCTAAATATAATAACTTAGCCTGATCCATTTCCACTTGTTAACATTTCTTCTGGGTATGGCCCTGGATATATCTTCAAAGTTTCCTAAAATTCTACCATTCCTGTATGCATGGTGAGATTCTAATTTTTACCAGTGTAACTATAGGGCGACCATAATATTTCGCTATAAATTTTTTTAAATCGAAAACTACTCAATCATTTGTTGTTGAAACGTTAACATAGGTTATATTTAAATGACTTCGCAAGGGTCATCGAGAGGAAAGTTAACAGAAGTGGCTTGATCCAAGTAGAATCAATTCCAGACACAGATGGGGTTCCGTCGGTGCAAACCCAGAATCCGGGTCCCACAAGTCGTGAGACCCTAGGAGAGACTGTATAGTCAGAGAAGCAACTCCACATTAAGTTCCTTCATAAAAATAGAACAATAAATGCAATAAAAAAAGAACGCAATTTAAAAAAAAAAAATGCTCAGTTAATATAAGAACATGCCTTTTCGATATCTGCCGACTTTACATGAAGTACTTCACAAGTGAAGTATTTTACTATCCGCCTAAGATACACGTAGCTACTGACTTCTAAATATGACATTGTATGTACTGAAGACCGTCTTCAGGTGTTAATTTTACATTTCTAACGCCGCTCTGTAGTAGGGTTGTTGCGGATGTGTGGAAGCAGTGCGGATGTTCAGTGGTTGTTCAGCGGATGTTTTGCGGAAGCGGATGCCAATGTGGAAAATAAATTTATGTTTATTTAGATTTTTAATATTTTATCACAAATAAATTTAAATCAATCTTTTTTTCATAAGTAAATTCTATTTCCATATAATACTGCCATATTGATTTATTTTTTGCCTTATGTTTCAACCTAAAAAAGTATGGGATGATTTCACAAGTTAATTAAATATAATCACGCAAGCGTCTAAAAACCAGTCTTCGTAATATGAACTTAGCGGAGTGCGTACCTAGACTAAATCAATCGTCAAGCACAATGCCACGCCACAGCGCATCTCAGCGCTCGCTTTTTTTTTTTTTTTTGTCTTATAACTATACGCCTCTTTGACGTCAAGCTCATTAGAGGCGTGAAAAGATCGGGGCGAGGAACGGGAAGGAATTCGGCCATGGTCTTTTAAAGGAAGCATTCGCCTGGTGTGATTTGGAGAAGCCTTGGAAAACAAAAATCTAGATTTCCAGATTTCCTACCGAATGCGAAGCCGTTACCGCCTATCCGCACGCTCAGTTCCATCCTCGCCACCCACCTTTCCTCCGCTCTAGTGTACAGAGATCCGATTTTAGATAAAAGAACTTTTGATGGTCAGCGAAAGACGTTACAGGTTCCTTTCAATTAACTTAATATTATTATTATTATTATATCGTTTAGCCCACTAAGGAGCGCGAGGACATTGTCTTTCTTATTCTTCTTGCTGTTCTTCTTATTTTCCCAAAACTTCCTCATCCTTTCGCTGTGGGCTTGACGTCTCTCTTGTATCCATGCATTTCTGAGTTTCATATTTTTTGATGTAGGGCTCTTAGGGGAAAATTTATGTGAGGTGATCAATTGTCTATATTTACTGCGTGTGGATGTCAATGGGTCAAGGCTGGTTTCTGCGAGGTCCTTCTGGGTTTCTACAAACCAGCGTGCTTTGTTTTGTCGCGGACCGTTGACGATGTGGAAAATTTTCTTGGTAAGTCGTGAGTCATCCATTCGTGCTATATGTCCATAAAATTTCATGCGTCTTTTCCGTGCAAGTGAGGTGAATCTTTCCGTTAGTGAATACAGTTCTTCTGAGCTTTTGCGCATCCAGATGCCATCTTGGATTTTGGGACAAATATTTTTCTCAGTATCTGTCTTTCTATTTTTTCTAATACTTTGACATTTACCGTTAATGATGATGTCTCCGTCGCATACAGTGCTCCTGGAAGAACGACGGTGTGGTAGTGATGGAGTTTGGCTTTGGTGGAAAGCGATTTCTTATTGTACGTATTCCAAGTAATAGCATATGCTTTTTGCAGTTTTTCAGCGCGGTTATTGTGGGCTTCTTTCTCAGTTCCAGTATTACCAATAATTTCTCCTAAGTACTTAAACTGTTTAACTTGTTTGATAGTGCCATATTTGGTCACGAGAGGCTTCAGGTTGGTGCTTTTGGAGTCCATATATTGCGTTTTCTCATAAGAGATTTGGAGGCCGGTTTTGATAGCTATCTCATGAAGCTTCTCTACAGCATGTTTGGCTTCCTCGACAGTTCGTGTAATTACTGTTAGATCATCCGCAAAAGCAAGGCATTTTATGTTGATTCGTTTATCCTTTGTTCCCATATATATTCCAGATATTTCTTTTTTCCATATGCTAATGATCTTGTCTAGTACCAAGTTGAACAGGGGCGGTGATAACCCATCCCCTTGTCTTACACCAGTTTTAATTTCAAAAGATTCAGAGATTTCACCCATAAATTTCACTTTTGAAGTTGTATTTGTCAAAGTTTGTTGAATTAAAATAGTTGTTTTATTATCTACTCCATATTCACGTAGTATATTGAACAGCGTAGTGCGGTCAATCGAATCATATGCTTTCTTAAAGTCTACAAAAGTTACCACTGTGCGGGTTGACTGACGATGTTGGAGTATCATTTTTAGGTTCCAGATCTGTTCTGTGCATGATCGGTGTGGTCGGAATCCTGCTTGGTATTCACCAATCTTGTGTTCTGTCTGCTTCTCCAACCTTGACCGGAGGGCACAAGAAAGTACTTTATAAGCGACTGGCAGAAGTGAAATCCCTCGAAAATTGTTGGGTCGGTCCTGTCTCCTTTTTTATGTAGCGGGTGAATTAATGCAATTTTCCAATCTGCAGGTATGACTTCGGTCTCCCATATATTTGAAATAATAGTATGCAGCCGTTCAGTCAGTAGTTCGCCCCCGATCTTGAGCATCTCGCCTATTACTCCGTCTTCCCCTGGTGCTTTGTTATTTTTCAACTGAAGTATGATATTTCGGATATCACCCAGTGTTGGTGGAGCTGAGTCATGGTTTGGGGAGGGTATCTGGAAATGGAGTTTCTCTGTAGGTGGTTCACAGTTGTACAGCTTCTCGAAGAACTGCTTCAGAATGTCACAATTGGCCTTTGTGTTGGTTTCAAGCATACCGTCAGGTCGACGGAAGTAATAACATCATTATTATACGTTTTAATTTAAATACAGACTGCAAAGATTCTGTAAAATAGTAATAATTTCATGTGCTCTAAAAATTCCAGTCACAGTGTTTCTTATCAGCCGCGCAGTGCACCTCTATCGATGTCACCTACTTTTTAAAAGGAGACCTACAGATTAACCTGAAATTCGAATCACAGAGTGTCCCAGAATCTTAACATTAACAAATCAAAGCTTTGGCCACAGGTGACTGTCAATTTTAAGACCAATGAAAATTACGGTGTCGCGAAAACTGCGCCCAGTGAAATTTGCGGCCAGTGAAATCTGCGGCCAGAATTCTCAACAATGCTGTAGCGGTATGTTTATTATGGAATAGGATCAAACTGGTTGTATTGTTAAAAGCCGCCCCGCCGGCGCTCTGAGCGGATTGCTACGTTTGTAGCCAATGTTTCTAAACAGCAGGTTGACACTACAGATGTTTTATAGTTTATAACTGTTATTAAAATACAAGTTTTATTTTTGCTTAAAAGACGTATAAAAGAATTGTAATAACGAGGCAGATACTTACAGAATCGTAGTAGATTTCATGCAAAATCTCCCTTTGCCTCACATTACTAGTGCAGGAGTCCTCGCATTCGGGAGGACGGTGGTTCGAATCCCTGTCCGGACATCCAGATATTGGTTTTCCATGGTTTCCCAAATCACTCCAGGCATATTCCGGGATGCTTCCTTCAAAAGGCCATGACTGAATTCCTTCCCATTCCTTGCCCCCCATCCTTTCCCGTCTCTAAAGACCTCGCTGTTAGAGAGATGTTAAGCAGATAAGAAACTAGTGTAGGAAAAAATATTCTACCATCAGCAGTTGTGGGTTAACGTCATCCACATCAAATTTCCCCACAGACGACACGATAATAGAAATAGAGTGACATCGCTCCATTTGGACGGATGGAGCGATCGTGTATGGCCGCCTCTAGGCGACCCGGCCACTCCGATCTAGTTAGTACCGCACTGGATTTTCCGAACAGTGTTGCAGTTCAGCAAAAAATTCAGCTTTCAGTAACGAGTGCGAAAAAAGTCTAAGAAATAATACTTAACCTGTGAAACATTTGCGTGTCTATTTAAAAAAATATATATAAATTAACTTGGCTGTTTCTGGCGTGTAATGTAAAATGATTTGTTCACCTAAAAACTTCCAGGCCACGATTTAGTGAGACCAGGTCGGGTCGCCTAAAGGGGCGTTTAGAGTGATTAGGACGGCGCGGCATGACACAAAGAGAACCGGTATTGGCCGCAGATTTCGCAGATTTTAGGTTGGCCGCAAATTTCACTGGTCGCAGTTTTCACATATCCGAAAATTACAGCTGAGACAGGGATTTGAGGGACTTTCAGTTACCCCAATCGTATGCCTTATCTATCTGATTCAAGAGACAAATCTGGATGTAATTACAAATAAATATTCAAACATAGTAAAATCAACGTATTTTTTTCTATATAATTTATTTTTGCCATTACAAAACACAAATGTACTTTTATATGATTGAATAGATATTTTTCAATACTTCTAAATTCATATGCTTGCGGCGTTTGATTCGGGTATGGAAGGTTTGCAGTTCAAAATCCGGGTCTCGGACGCAATTTTTACAGGCCTTAAAATCGGCCTTCACGTCTGACAAAGCTTTGATTTGTTAATTTAAACATACAAGGACTCAACCTAAATTTTATGAACATCTGATGAAACTAAAGTGAGGCTGAAAAAAAGGACACTTTTCTAAAGCAACCAGTACTCCAAAACAACATTTGGTAGTAAAGGACCAGAAATTTCTGTACTCTTTCTATAGGATTCTCCATATCGATCATCTCGATATTGATTCGCAAAGGCAAAAATTAAACCAAACTAATGATGGCCGACACACGGTGCGGTGTCGTTTGAACTTATTTCAATCCAGTGAGGGACAACAATGAGAAAAGTGTCGGTAGGTGACAGCGCGGGCTCGGCGTCATATAGTGTAGCCCGACGTTTACTTTACATGCAAGTTCAAACTTGTAAATTCGTCACTTAGGTAATAACACCGTTTAGTTCATTATTCCTGTTATTGCAAAATCGTCAGAAAACAACCACTTTTTTGTTAGCTAAGCGACGATGGGCAGAATCTCGAATAAAGAATAATGTATATTGCAATGTAAACAAAATATCCGCAATACATCCGCATTAAAAATTGCTGATGCGAAAGAAGATGTAGGATTTCACGCGAAAGTTCCGCACTTGAGGATGCGGATATCTGTTACATCCCTACTCTGTAGCATATAAATAAAAATGTTGTAGACGGCTTGAATGTTCGTTCAGTTTGATCAGCAACAAAAGTTCGACATCCCTGTCGATTTAAGGAATACACCTGTATTTGACAGAGAGGTTACCAATAGTACAAATTTTCTTCTTCTCTAAATTTATTATGGAAAATTCATAGAGAATCATACGCTTATTTATTTCATCGCGATCATATTTGCATATTCTCGATCAGTAGAAAGCATAGCAAACTTACATGAACCTAGAATTTAAGTGCTTACTAATGTTACGATTTCGCTAGCAAGATACGCGGTTCTGACCTTTTTTTATTTATTTATTTAAATGGCTTTCGGCCTTATCAGCCACACAGCCAAGTTCTTTGCGTTTTATGACAATTCACATTTCATTACTTTACAGTTCATTTCCTTCGCAGTTTTAAATATATATAATTTACATTACAGTTCTATACACAACAGTTACGGTCCCCACTATTTTAAACACATGCTCTACAAAAACTGATTACCAACGACGGACGATACCATCAACGAACACTTGGACCCGTTCGGATTGATTTGAAACCTGACAGTATTGCTAGTTTAATGCACAGCATGCACTAGCATAAATTCGAACATGATACGATTTCATGTCGAATATAGGTGCACTGTCGATAATAGGCAGGTGCGCAGAGTGTAAATCGGAAAACGCGAAATGTACTCAGTTTGTACATCACGAATCTGTCAGATAATAAATTCAAAAATTACTAGAAAAAACTTCAAAGCACTTGTAAATCTTAGCTTGAAAGCTAATAGAATTCCAAATAAGCAAAACAATTTTGAAACCCAGACTACGCGTATTCTGACATACGTTTGGTTTTCATTTCCAAAGGAAAATCTAACATTTTTCTCTAATTATTTTCTAGGATTTACAATTAAACTGTCTAACTACTATGATTTTAGCAATTATATATAAACTTTAATTTTAAAACATCCTCTTTTTATACAAGAAAACTTACATTATATCCACCGTCGCTTCTAAAGCAGGCCATACACGTTACGACGGTCGCAAAGACTGTCCGTCGAACCGCCGCAACGAGTCTTAATACCACACATACGTTGCGGCTCGTCGCATAGACAGTTCTACAAAATTTCACCACAGTCGTCGAATTGTCTCTTTTAGTGTCTAATTAATAGGGTCTATCATTAAAATGTATTGTATATTTTCATTAATATTCACATGTAAACAAGCAAAAAAAATAATAATTAAAAAACAGACTCCTAGTTATGTTGATACCTTTTTTCTGATGTTACTGTAGATAATTTAATAAAATTTGTATGGTGTAATCTAATGTTAATGATACAACTTGTGAAGCATACTTATTTTTGATAAGAAACTGGTTTAGATTTTTAAAATTATATAACTATTTTTAGCAAATATTACAGATACTTATTATATTACAACTCACTATCTATTGCTTCGATTATTTTCATTTTGCTTTACAGATCGTGATTTATAAGCTTCTGTAAATGTGCAAAATTTCAAGTTAATTTAAAATTCCATTCCTGAGAAGAAGGCACATAACGTAGAAATTTTCGACATTTGAGAAATATCAAGTAGGTGTGTGTCTGAGTGTAGGGTTAATGAAAACCGCCAATAACGCCCCGAAGAATTATATTATACCAATAAACTGTATATCATTGTAATCAGGAAAGTTTGTAGATTATTTTTCACTCAAAAAATTAAAATTCCAATTTTTGACATTTTACACTACCCGGTTCTGATAGCTAGGTCGCACGGACCGTCTCAAACAACAACGCTCACGTTATGACCGGTGCGATCGTGTACGATCGGAGCGTGTCGTGTAAGATCGGGGCGTGTCGTTTCGCAAGGTTCGATGGAAATTTCAACGGACCAGCGACATGACCTTGGTCGTACAGTCCGCTTTACGACCAGCACATTCACGATCGGATTTGTCGTATACGACCCAAGTCCGTGCGACCGTCGTAACGTGTATGGCCTGTTTAACAAACCAAACAACAGTGACGGACGGCAAGCACAACAATCAACGATTTATTGTGATTGTTGGAGCTACAGAGCGATGCTCTCTTTGTTTAAGCGTACATTATTGCCAACAATTTTATTCAACTATAACGAATGAGCACAGCCCCCTGCATCGCATTTGAAAAAGCGATAGATCAACCTAAAAACAAATATTCATAAGAATAAAAGTGTTTCTACACCAAAGGATAAAAGAAGTTTATTAATTTTCTTTTTTTTCTGTGTCACACTAATTTCGATTACTATTTTCGAAATGCGGGTGTCACCCAAACAGGTGACGCCCGGGGCGCCCCCCCCCCCCCCCCGCTAGCTACGCCACTGACACCACTGTCGAGGATCATAAAAAAAAAATGTGTATTCTGACTATGGTACTATCGACAGACATTCCACTACTTCAAGAGCCCTTACTGCTTTTTTTTTTTTTTAATAGTCTTAGTCCACTGGGTCGTCGGCTATTGATAATCCACACTATCTTCTATTTTCTAAACAGCCACTCACTCTTAGTGCGCACAAGTAAAAGGAATAAGTTTCTGGTTACAACCTTACCGAAGGAGATATACCTAGACTTGTTTTGGAGAGAGGGTGACTGGTTCCTTCCTTCCTTATCTTACTTAAGGGCGCCTGCAGTTTAACGTAGAAAAACGAACCATGAATACTTCACTGCAAGCTATGTCTGGTTACAGACCTATGAGTATCCTCCACCGATACGGAAATTCGAACCGGTGGCCTTTCAGTCTCCAGTCAGACGCTTTAACCACTGAGTCACTCTGGCGCTAAAAGATCTGTAATTACGTGAGACGCTTTTATAGTAACAGAAAGTAAATGCCATATGAGAAGAACTATCGAGGAATAAAATGGGACATTAAAATAAAATTCCCAATACATAGCTAGTCATACAAATTCGTCAAAAAGTTTCGTCTAGCTATATGATGACAGTTCAATATCCTTAAATATATATTGTGTCCCAGAACTACGAGAGGTGAAAATGAATTTCATTAACTCATTGAAAATTCATGCAGTGTAGTCCAGGTTGGCGTTATCATAATTTCTAATCCCACTGATCTTTAAATAACTTTACTATGATAGTGTTACTCACTATGAACATTCTCACAAACTCTGTATCCAGACCGCCAAGCATAAAGCACTGAAAGGAAAAAATAAAAGGAATCCAAAGCACGGACGCATTATAACGTTCTTCATTGATTTATGGGGGGCATTAGATATTCTTGACTACTTCTAACGAAGTGAGCCTTTATAAAACGAACCACCGCGGCATTTCCATAGAGTGGTTTCGGAAAATTTGAACAGTTGCTAAATAAACCCGGGACCTCCTAAAGACCTAACTAAGACTTCATTGCTCACCCACCAAGTTCAAATGGTTGTGGTATATTGATTAAAGTACGCAGACAAAGGCCAGAAAGAAGTGCGTTTAAAAATAATTTAATATCGAGGAACATCTTTACGACACCAAATTCTATTTAAATGTAATAAGACTATTGTGTGCTACAATATTGAAAATTTGGGATGTCCACCTGTACGACAACTCAAGAAAAATAATTCGATAAAACTTTGTAAAGTACACATATTTTGCAATGACGTATGTCCCGTTGAAAATGTACGTATTTTTAATTGTCCAATGGTGAGTGAAATAAGAAACAAATCAAATTCAATACAATGTGTTTTTATTTATAAAAAAACACCTAAATTTATTATTATTAAACTTCAATTCATGAACTGTAGCCAGAATGTCCTAATTCTTACTAACATCATCCAAAGGGCGTGAGCCAACTAGCCAAGCCTAAATACATGATTGTCTCACCCCAGCACGTTTCCAGGTAGCGAGAACCGGGTTTTGTTCACCCGCTCGCTCTACAAAACTGGTTTTCCAGGTATACCGCCTACTGTTCTCGGCGCGGATTTCAAGGTCAGCGTGGTGAGTATCAGGTTACAGCAGGTTCCTACCTGCTCCGCGGTTTCGAATTCAATATCAGTGGCAGGGTATCAGATTACAATGGAACACCTGCACAGGATATCAATTTCAAGGAGGGTAGTTTCGGTTTCAAGGTCAACGGTAGGATATCAGGTTACACTGGAACATGGGCGCCGGTAGGGGGGTGCAAGGGGGTGCACTTGCACCCCCCTGACATGCCATAAAAAAATTGGAAAATACACATAAACAATTTAATGAATAAAAAATTATTACTAAATTGACTGTTTGAACAATAACTTTAGGCGTCTAGGTTGCTGTCCAAATTTGTTCCACCCCTTGTCAATAAATTCAGTGTCCTCCTCTACCCTTTTCCTGTGAACACTGAGCATGCACATGCCGTTTAGCCTCGCGTTTCCCATTGTTGACCGGTTCCAAGTCTTGACCCGTCGTAAGGTACTAAATGACCTTTCAATGCTACATGTTGTCCCTGGAATGGTTAGGCCAATCTTGATTGCCTCACATACCGCTGGGTAAAACGGGGTGGCTGAGCAATCAAATCTGCGTATTCAGTAAGGGATTCATTTAAGGCGGCATCACTCACTTCACCTGTGTTGTGTATCTCGTACCATGTGGTAGCCTCGGAAATAAAATTCTGTAAAAAATATCCATAAAGATTCTGTATCTTTCCTGCAATGACTAAAAATGAATGTTTGTCCAATTTTCTTATGTTTTCTGGATGTAACTGGATAAGCGAAAATGCTTTTTTATGTGTAGAGGAAAAATGTATTCTCAGAGAAGAAATTACTGAATCTAAATATGGGATGAAGATAGATATTCTGAAGAATTATTCTGTATTTTCAGAGGGTTGATTTGATCTGTAGGTCTCTCTTGCCACTATTCGAGGACGTTTTAATTCAACATCCAGTTCTTCGCAAATTTTTCGAGCATTCTCGAAACTAACAACGAATTCCATCGTCGCGTTATCACGGTGATATTGAAGCAAGTCCGTTAATTTATTTATGTGATAGTGTATTGCCTTTATATTCATATCTACTTTTTGTAATTGGTTGCACACGGGTTCCAGTTTGGCGGAATAGGCAGCAATCACTAATAGTGTCACAATATATGTTGGAGTTATTGCAGTAGTGTACAGCTGATATGCTTTGGTTTTCGTTATGGTGTTTGGTGCTTTGTGCGAAAGTTCTTCTAAAACTCGTACAATAGTAATAAAGTTTTCTGAAAATTTTCTTATACTCTTGTACTTTTCGGTCCAACGCGTTTCACAGAAAAGAGGTATATTTGGAATTTTATTTCGTCGCAATGTACTCTCTCTAAAAAAATGTATGATGTCCTTTGTCGTCCCAGCAGCGTTTCTTACTTCACTGACATCGTTCAGATCATTGACGACAAGATTCAATATATGGCTTGCACAATGGAAGAATAGGGCTGTGGGATACTTGTCATTAATAATTTTCTGACCACCACCTACATGACCAGCCATTGCAGCACAACCGTCGTATCATTGGCCAACGAGTTTATTTAAATCAAAATTGCAATCTTCTAGAAAGTGAATAATAGTTTCAGAGATGGCTTTCGCGTTCAACTCCTGTAGCGGCACAGATCCCAGGAATTCCTCACAAACTTTTGGGTTTTTATTTTCTTTATCACAACGTAGATAGCGAACACCAATCGATAATTGCTCTGTACCACTTATGTCCGCAGTCTCATCAGCTAACACTGAAAAAGCCGAAGCATTCTTCACCTCCTCAACTATTTTGCTTTTTAGTACATCGCAACAAATGTCTATCAGTTCATTTTGAATTTGATGCGATATATACAAGGAATTTCTTGCTCCTGGCTCTAAATGATTTTTCAAACTCTCATCCCCAGAATCAACTCAAAAATGTAGTAGATCTGTGAAAACAGAACCCTCATCGACTTTCCCGCGAAGTGGAAGATCATGCTGTCCGCAAAATAAAATTGCTGATACAATCGATCGAAGTTTCACTCGATTTCCTTCAACTTCTTTGAAAAATACTGTATTTAAAGATTCGTGAACACTCAGTGCCCTTCTATCCATTACTTTTTCAAATTTTTTTGAAGAAGTCAGCGCGTCACTATGCCACTTACTTTTCGCATGAGACTGTGCAGCTTCATGAAACTTATGATACTTAAAGCAAGGAGAAACGATAAACTGTCCTTGTAGACCGCGCTGCACTGGAGACCGAAACAAAACACACACTCGACATAAAGGTCCTTTTGCTACAGCTGAGTAGACCAATCACGGGTTAGCTGTAAGTCATTCAGGTCGAAAAGCCCTTTTAGCGTCAAGGTTTACGTCATTTTTGAAATTGTATGTCTTACTATGAATCCAATGATCTCTTAGCAATTTCAAACGAAGATCGTCATCAATTTCATAGTTTAAATTTAAGCACATGCCAACATCCAGTAATGAATCAGTTGTGCTTCTACTGGTAGAATCCAGTGGTGCATCTTGTGGAAGGTCTTTGCCGGTAAAACAAAGAAAAAATACGAAAAAATAATACGAACTAAGTGGCGCGGTGGCCGATCTACTTGATGTACCTTAACTTTACCTGCTGTTACCCGCGACTTCGTTATAGTTTATAAAAAGTTTCCAACCTCATTTTCCACGACATCAAACTTTTGTTTTTCAAAATTTCATTAGAATCTTTTCTGCTGTACGAGCGCGACTGAACGACAAATATCCAGACAAATACACTTTCACATGTGGGTACAAGGCAGTGCAATCGCCAAGTCGAGTCTACGGCCGCACTGGCTACTCACTGCTAGAAACTTTTCGGATCATATTGTGTATCTCGGTGTTATTCATGCTACATGTCTCAAATTCCTATTATACACTGATATCAGCAACGTTAGCAAACATACAAAATTTTATTTCGTTCTTGCTCTTCGTTTGGATGTTAATTGTATGCAGATTTCACCGTTTATGCCACTCACTGAGTGCGTAATGAGCATCGTAACTCTAAGGTACTTTTCGACGCAGATGAAGTTTTAGCCATAGATCACAAGAAACGTGTAAACTAGAAAATTTCCTTATATTTGCCCTTTGTCTACCTCAAACAAACCGCTTTCTACTGTAATAATGTTACATGTCTCAGGTTTTCATTATAGTCAGTGCTTACTAAGTTTAAACAATCTGTTAAATTTTATTCCTCCCTCGCCTTACTTTGGATGTTAGTACAATTCGAAAAAGAAATTGACAAATACATCCCGACATCAAAGTTCTACTGCATATCCTTAGGTCGTAGAAACAGACAATTTTGTACACATTTATGGTTCCATCCCCAAATCATAAGAAAAGTGTAATATTGAAGATTTTCCACGTATTTATTAAATACATAGCTACTTAAAACGTGAAAAATGTCAGCACAATATTTGCAAGTTAATTGCTTTGTTCTGAATGAGACCATAAGCCTAAAATTTCTTTTATGCAACAATTTTAATTAAGATTTTAAATTTTACTTCACCCTATGTTAAGTTATTTACTTAAAGTGGTAGTTAAGTGTAGGGTAATAGGTGCGCTCGACCGTGATTATTGAGTGAGAACCAGTTGGCAGCACATACAGGTATTGAACTTCTTAAATCTGAAATGATTTACCCACCGACCACAGTCTTTCAAATGGAGTCGTTACATTTCATCAACGACTAAGAATAAACGATCAACTTAAAAAAAGAAATGAGAGTTTAAAATAGAACTAGTTTCGTTGTTTAGTGGCAAAAAGTCATGAGATCTTGCTCTGAGCCAAGTATAATCTTCACAGTGTGTATTCATTTCACTTTTTGAAACATTATGGTTTGTCTCGGTGTTATAGAACGTTTAATTAGAATAAAAATCGTTCTGGCGACTTGGCTATTATGTATGCCATAATTTTTACTGAAATGATAGTCATAATATATCGGATTTATTCTAAAGTGTGCGAGGAAAATTTTGGCTTTTGTGTATTTGAAAGTTTGATAATGCAAAACGTTTAAGGTATTTGTATAGGTCTACGATACCATGACATGCATCAGATTTTTTTATTATTCTAATTAAACGGTCAATAAAACCGAGAGAAACCATTTTTTTCACAAAGTGAATTTGTAGCGTTTACACACTTTAAAGATTGAACTTGGCTCAGAACAAGATCTCATAATTTTTTATCACTAAACAACCATGACGTGGCCTATTTTTACAAGAAATCTTCTATAAGATTTATAATCTTTGCATATAAAATCCTTTTTTTTTTTTTTTTTTTTTTGCTGTCGTCAGTCAAGCGTCTGTAAACAGCATCATCACGGACAAACCACTGGACCAACTCAGACCAGACGAAATGTTGTTGTGGTGGTGCAAAAGGCTTCTTTTTTGTTGGTATAGAATTCATTCTGATAGGTGGTGCTGAAGTATAATTCCTATATTTACAGTCAAGTTGTGTTGACCGAGATTAACAGGCAAAGACACGCAGTTAAGAAGCAAAACTATAGGTGTTGAATAGTTTCTGTACGAATTCATGTTGATTAATACATAGAATTATTTTCTACCTGACGTGAGAAATTACCGAAGTAAGTATATCTGGGGATCAGAATGAAAAAAAAAAAAAAAAAAAAAAAAATTCGAAAGCGGTCGTTATATGATACCAGTCTCGGGACCAGAAATGACCTTAACGCGAAGTTAACGGAACTCGTCCTTTTGAATATACAATTTTTATGGTAGGTTTTCCTATATCGTGAGTGTTAAGTAAACAATTAATGCTGTTACTGTCTATTATAGTGAGGATATAATTTATTAAATAAGAACATAAAAACATACTAAAACAGAAAATGTGGTGTTCAGTCGATAACGCTAAGGTCACATTGTAAGTGTTAACGAAATTTCCAACTGTGAAATTTGTGTAGCTAGAAAAGTTTTCAGAATTTAATACACTGCCTGTACCATTAGCATTGTTGGGTGTGAGCCAAAAATCATAATCAGGTTACACTGACGCAGTATCATATGGAGATGGACTGTAAGGACTTTAGTTACGTTTAATAGGGGACTGGACAGGTATAAAAAAAAAAAAAAAAAAAAAAAAAAATCTGAAATAGTTGGAAAGAATATTTATAAATTCAGACACATTAACCAATAATTTTTTCCGTAAAATAATAATGATTTATATTTTTAAATCAATGAATAAAATCTGATTTTTAGCCTATTCTTAACGTTAAACGAAACACCAATCACAGTGCATGACGTCATACGTTAGGAAACAAGCGATACCGCGCCGCGTTAAAATGTATTTTTTAAAAGTGTTTTTACCGACGTAGGCTATATTTAAGTTTTTTGTTCACAGAACTGTTATAATACTGACTGATAAGAGACGTGGTGACGGTCGTCCAAGTACAGGTAGTTGCTGATTCTTTAAACCATTGTTTTCATGAATCCAGAAGTTACTAAAGCCGACAGCTGAAATCTTCGTAAAGTGATTTAATAATGTTTTGGAATTTCTTTGTCACAAATTTGGATTGTAGTGCTGCTGAGTTTCGAAGTGTGAAGACATCTATGTAAGTACAGGCTTTTCGCCCGGAAACGCTAAACGCATTATGACTATAAGGAGCTATCCATAATCCATGTAGCTCCATTTTGCCCTCTTGTGAACCCCCCTCCCCTACACATATCCCGACGTGGCTTTCGCCTCTACCCCCCCCCCTTTCACCCACGTAATAGGTAGCCTTGTTTCACTATTGATTGCAGATGATATTTTGTACCGTTTTCTCTTGTCAGATTATCGTAAATTAGATACAGAGATAATTGAATGACAAGAGTATAAGAGTATAACTCTTGTACGAGTTACTTACACGAGTTTTAGAAGAACATTAATTACTGTTAATTAATTAAATGACGGAAGTAAATATTTACATGGTGTTGAGATGTATCTCATTTCAACTGTGACAATAATATGAATGAAAAGCTACGTGGCCTGGCTTGGAACCCCCTTCCCCCCTACGTAGCTTTCCAGCTAACCCCTCCTCCCCCCTCGACCGAGCCACGTGATTTATGGATTCCCCTACTTCACGAAACGATTAAAATCACTTAATACGGTTGGAATAACAAATCTGAGGACAAGTTGCTTTACACACATATGACGTCACGCGCGACGACATCACATGAAATATTGTTTGCATGAGAACTTAAACAGTTTAACATTTACACATGGTTTTATGTACTTATAAACCATTATTTAAATAAAGTACAGTTTTTCTTGGCTAAATATTTCTACAATGGTCAATTTAAAATACTTTCTGAAAATTGTCTGGTCTCCTATTCTGTTACGTGGCTATACAGTCTAACTTCTACATATTACTGCGAGATGCAATTATGTTTTTGATGACCGCGAATCTGTTGTTCCGATTTTGCTCATATTTACAATAAATGCCTGATGACCAACAAAACATTCTGAATAGTGTCCTTAGCCTTCGATTGGCGAAACTATGGTTTCATGTTGATGCGAAGTTGAAAGCTTATAAATTACTAAACAATAATAATAATTAAGAAATTAGTAAACATTGTCTGTTGAACGCGATTTATACATCGTAATAGTTTCTTTGTTCCACTGGCGTTGCGTTAATTGTGACATAATAGATTTTAAGAGGGAGGTCCTACACCCTACTGACATCGTACGTGAGCGAAGTAACCGAAGTTGCTGGTAATATCCAAAATTTCTTTGATTGTTTATCTGTGAACCATCAGTACAAATCTCAAAATCCGCGTGGACGAAGTCGCTGATACAGTTGGTATAATATAATATTAGTAACATTAATCAGATAATAGAAGTGGCGGCCTGGGAGAAGCCAAGTCCAGAACTAGATGAATGTGTGTTGATGGATAATAGTGAGTGTACGCAATTTGTAATGTTAGTATAGCAATTCTTAGTCTTTAATTTTTAAATGAAAAATTCGGATACAAAGGATACATGCCTGGACTGGATGTCGTAATATGAGATGTGTCATCATCAGACTGACGACTGATAACATCAGTCTTGCGCATTTTTGCACAAAAAGCGTCTTATGTCGTTCATAACTTGAACAAAGACTCACAAGTACATACGATCACTCCTCGTTGGGTTGTAGCTAAACGTCATGCCACACTTGCTCCATTCCGATCCCCAACAACTATTTACCTATTGTTGGCGCTCACGCGATTGAAGTGAGTTCAAAGGATACCGCGTACAGTCCAACACACTGCCGGCACCCAGCCGTGTGGTCCTGTAGGTGGTGTTGTCCGGTGTCGGGCTGATAGATGCGGAGAAAGTATAGAAGGAGTTCGAGAATTTCAGATCTTTTACGACCAGATGTTGTTTTTCTGTTACTGATTGTCTTAAGAAATGTCTTTTCTCTTCAGCCTCACTTCCAAGCTCATTGCATAATCGTACACTCTCGTATATTGCATTATTCTAAAACATTAGTAAAATTCGTTTCAACAGATGCTCTGAACGTTTATGCACTGGAGTATCAAAATATAGTACATTATACAAAAAAAGAGTACGTTTACTTTATGATTTTTGTAATATCTAGATTTGGTCTGGTGACTCAAAGGGTTACGGCGTAGAATGAGATATAAGAAGATCCCCGGTGGAAATCCCGGTCTAGGTTGCAATTTTTAATGGGCTTTAAAATGATCTTCACCTCTGGCAAAGCATTGATTTATTAATCCGAAGTTGCTAGGACTCTAAGTCAAACTGTAGGTCTAATTTTGTCGGTAGAATTACGAGACTATTTTGGGTGACAATGATTGAGTTGACCAGAGCAGCGGGTAAGAAACTCTGTATCTAGGACCTCAATTATCAATACCACATAAAATTATTGTACAGCATCTTTACAGTCTGTATTTAAATTAACATACACGATCTATCTCTTTATTAACAAATAATACCAAGGACTTAAAAACCTTTTGTTTGTAAATCGTCTGCGGACATGGGCGGATGAATTCCCTTCCGATCCCCAACGCGTGGCACGCGAAACACCGAGGAAAGATGCAAATAAAAAACCCACGTGGCTTGAAATTGACATGACGTTCAAGCCTAATTTTATATATCTGCTTATAATTATGAGGATAAGCTGTTCTAATTAATATTATTATTTAATTATTTAATAAATAGAAAATGTAATACATAATTATAATGTGTAAGAAGTATAAAAATATATTGTGAATATTCCGGTGCACCCCAGGGTCGCATTTAAAGGGACCCGCGCCACAAAAAATGATGGGGTTCGCACCACTTCCCGGGTCGCCGTCTGGGCAGTAGTAGAGCTAAAAAGAAAAAAAAAAGACGCCCAGCCCGGAAATTTTTGGGCCGATAGGGGGGGGGGGCACCAATGCAGCCCTGGTGTACCACCCTAGAAGCAATCCTGCCAGCGCCCATGCACTGGAACACCTTCATAGAGTATCAGGTTACAAGGAGGGGGAACTGAGGTTTCAAGGTACACGGGAGGATATCAGGTTACACTGGAACACCTGCATAGAGTATCAGGTTACAAGGAGGAGGAACTGAGGTTTCAAGGTCAACGGTAGGATATCAGGTTACACTCGAACACCTGCAAAGAGTATCAGGTTACAAGGAGTGGGAACTGAGGTTAGTGGGGAGGGGAGGGTGATATCAGGTTACAATCAGGGGAGGTGGGTATCAGTTACAAGGAGGGGAGGGGAGGGTGTATCTATTACTAGGAGGGGAGGTGACATCCTTTGATGTTACACTTTTTTGGTCCAGGGTACTCGCCGTCACATACGTCCATAAGAGCCCATGTAGGCGTCACATACAAACTCCATCTACTAACCTTGTATTTAGTTTCATGTAACATATTAATATAACAGAGTAAGGCTTAGCATTCAGTTGCATGGGTTGAATCCTCATCCTTTTACTGGAAAAATCTAGATCTTCATACCCCGGAAAATCTATATAAAAAAAGATAACAAAGGTTACAAAAAAATACATAAATTCTTTAAATGATTTTTTTTTTATTCATAGTGCACTCACTATCAAATAATTCTTGTTCCCAGTCACAGACACTATCACTTGGTAAACCATCATACTCTGCTGAATCTACAGAAAAGATAGCATAGCTTAAAACATTATATGGGCTTATTAAATGAAAAATTTATAAAGCATACTGTACTCACAATCAAATAATTCTTGTACCAAGGCAGCACTGGATAAGCCCACATGACCCACTAGCTCTGGTCGTGCAGATGTCAAACACCTTGATGGGGCAGGCGTGGACATGTCAGCAATATGTTCATCCATACCTGTGGAAGTACCTTAAACGATAGAAACCAGTGAGAATAAAGTTTAATGGAATATATGAATGTAGTAATTCGGTTTTATGAATTGAATCCTACTCCGTTTACTGCATACACTAATTTCCTAACAATCCAGTAAATCTATTACAAAAAAAAAGAAAAAAAGAATAGGCCTAACATAGGTCAAAATGATACATAGATTTATTAAATGAAATTTTTTTAAAGCATACTGTATTCACTATCAAATAATTCCTCAATCGGTAACCCTTCATACTACGCTAAATCTATATTAAAAAGTTAAAGCAATACATGGATTTTGTTAAATGAAAAAAATTGTAAAACATGCTATACTTACAATCAGATATTTCTTCGCAGTGTAAACCATCATGACCTGAAAGCTCTCGTCCAGCAGATGGCAAACACATGGGTGGAGCAGGTGCGTCCACGCCTGCAGAAAGCCCTTAAAGTATAAAAACCAATGGGAATAATGCTGGTATCTAGTTACATGGAATGAATGAATATAAAAAGGTGAGACTTATCATTCAGTTGCATGGGTACATCATAGGTACTAGTAGTTGGTAGACCGTTAAACTCCAGTCCTTGAGATGGTGTAACTATTAATTAAGAAAGTGTAAAGATAACATAGGTTAAAACGCAACCTAAATTAATTCAATGAATTTTTTTTAAAACTCACTGGAAAATTTATCAAATAATTCCCAATTCCATTCGTTAGAACAGAAAACCAACAGATCTGCTCTTCCAGATGGTAAATCTACACAAAAGATAGCATAGGTTAAAATACTACATGATTTTATTGAACAGAAATTCTGAATAATATCATCCTTTTATTGGAACCATAAGACCGACACGTACCTACTCCGATAGATTTTCTCGACCTCAATTTCATCCAGTAAAACTACCAAGCAGTTCAACCACACTCAAAAGCATCCAGAAACATAGAAACTACATAAAATTTCACCATATCTCTCTTCCCACAGTTCAATACTAATGATGGTAAATCCTCGCGAACATTCTAAAAATTCTCAAATGTACAATTATTAATGGAACGAACGCTCAATTCAATAACATTTACAAAAATCAATTAGGCTGGGTGCATTCAAAAAAACATTACCCTCGATGCCACAGCAAGCAAGACATTTTTTACGAAAACCATACTCGTAACACAGGACAGACAAGCAAAAACTACGACGCTGAGATGCAGAGAAAGTCTTACCTTTTAGGAGAATGTATTCGCAAGCTAGTTTCCAAACATTGGTTCGAACACAACGCCAGGGTCCCAAAAAGCAAATGTGTTATCGCTTTGAAATTTGCTACACATGTTCGTCTAGACATATTAATTGATAAAACGTTGCATGTAAAATAAAAATCCACGTTGTGTATGAATAATTCTACACTGAAATTATCATTAGAGCAATGGCTTACCTTTTGCAGCAGGTCTGTTGCTATATCTCAGACGTCTAAATCAGCCAGAAAATTCGTTAGAAACTTTTCTTGGTACACATCACAAAATAAGGTATTGCAAGAAATTCGAGGAACTAAGATTTGTAAAAATAATCTAAGTTACTATCACCTTCAATGACATTGTTATATGCCGCAATCAACAACCAGAGACAATAATAGACTCACAACTGAATATGGCAGCGATTGTAATACACACTGTTCGTAACTTAAGAAAACACGTGCGTCTGTGGGTACACCCGATGCCGAGCCGAAATCCCCCCACACCACGGCATGAGGAAGTGACGTCGCATTGACGATACGAGTAACATCTTTGGTTGCAAATTAGACAAGAGAATAACTGTCTTCTTCAGTACTTCATAAATCCACCACTAGATACCACCACCAGGAAAGAGGTACAATCAATTCAACACACGAAGAAAAAATGGACCTATCAATTAAGGAAAAACGAAATAGGTACAGTAGCCGTTAATTTTTCTTTTTCCATACTGCAGTGTGTTGACTTAGAATAAACGTTATTTACCGCAGCGGTTTCTATGATACTCATATAGGACACGAAAAGCAAGTAATTTCAATCTATTTTAGCGTAACGATTAAATGTACCTAATTTAATTTAATTTATTTAATTTAATTTAATTGCAATGGAGCACAGGCTCCGGTGGCAATTTCCCTACACAGCTATCTTCCCCCTATCCTGCACCCACCTACATTTTCCCTCTACAAATTTTTTCTTTAAATTCCTTCAAAGTTTTCGGTAAATTATTCATCGTTTCTCTTGGTAACTCATTCCAATCCCTGACACCCTTACCTAAAAAAGAGAATCTTCCTACACCCTTGTGCCTGAAATCGAGTGCCAGCTTGTGGTCATGGTCATCTTTTCCCTTCCATGCACTACTTTTCATACCTACTGCAATATCTTTCCATGCCTCATCACCAGTATATGCCCTGTACACTCCCATGACCCTCCTCATCCTCCTCCTGTCTTGCAATGAATCCCATTCCAGCTCCTTTATCATATCCGTCACTGATTGCATTCTGCGATAATTTCCAGAAACAAATCTAGCAGCCCTTCTTTGCACCCTCTCCAACTCCTGTATTTGATACGTAAAATGAGGGTCCCATACTACACTACCATATTCGAGCAATGGTCTGACCAAAGTTTTGTAACCCAATTCCTTGACTTCTCTCGTACATCCCCTCATAACTCTCTCCAACAAGTGCAGAACTCTGAAACCTTTTCCTACCACCTGTCCTATGTGTCCTGCCCAGTTAAGTTTGTTATCAAAAGTAATTCCAAGATATTTGCATTTCAAGTCTTCAGCAAGCAATTCTTTCCCCACCTTATATTCATAATTAACCTTTTGTTTTTTATTTGTGTATCTAATAAGCTGACTCTTCTTTGCATTTATCTTCATTCCATGTTTACTAACCCAATTAGATATCCTGTCCAGATCACCCTGCAACTGTTTACAATCCTCTATCGTTTTGATTCTTTTATACAGCATTATGTCATCTGCAAACAATCTAATTTCAGATAGTAAACAGGCAACACAATTATTCATTAGAATAATGAATAGCAATGGTCCCAATACGCTACCCTGTGGCACACCCATTTTTACTTCCACTTCTTTTGATACTACATTTCCTACCCTAACTTTCTGTTTTCTACCTTTTAAAAATTCTTCTACCCAGCAAATGACTTTCTTATCCACTCCAATGGTTTTTACCTTATTTACTACCATTTTATGGCTTACTCTGTCAAACGCCTTAGACAGATCTAGTGCTACACTATCAATTTGGCCTCCCTTGTCCATTTCATCTGAAATATCTTGCATATATCCCACCAACTGAGATTCGCATGAATATCCTTGCCTGAAACCATGTTGCCTGCTTGAAAACCAATTACGTTCCTCACATATATTTCTGATGTGGTTGCATATCAATCTTTCCATTAATTTACCTACCACTGATGTCAAACTGATTGGCCTGTAATTCTCAACTCTATTTCTCACCCCTCCCTTATGTACCGGTACTACTATTGCACTTTTCCAGTCCTGTGGTAAGCAGCAAGTGTCTAGACTCAATTTAAATAATATTTCAAGATAAGGTACAATGTCACATCCGGCTATCTTTAAGATATCTGTAGTAATATTATCTTCACCAGCCCCTTTATGTTTTTTCAGCTTTCTTATTTCTATAACGCAACTCGCCCGTATTCGCAAGGACGCAAACCAAACAAACCACACTACCGGTCAGGTTTGCTTCCCAATGAAAGCTTTTAAGTAATTACTGTCAAGTAATTGTACTACTTGGAGCAAAAGTTAAAAAAAATACTTTTTGAGCATGTTACTATTTTATGAACCTGTCTTGTCGATAAATATTTTCCATACCGCCGTGTGTTGACATCCAATAAACGTTATCTACCCCAGCGCTGCAACTCAATACCAAAGAAGTTGTACTTATCATCATTGCTACGTCACTTCCGCGGGCCGAGGGAGTGGGGGGATTCGCGGCACGGCATGGGGTGTACCCACAGACGCTTCATTCTATATCGGTTTAATTTATTTCCTGTGCTTCTTTGTTATTACTATACAGTCTCTGTAATATTGCTAATCAGTTTTTCCAAAATTTAAAACTTAACTAACCCTTTTTTTATTTTTTTGTTCAAAATTTTAGTACAAATAATAGACTATGATTTATTTATTTATTTCAATTTTCATTTGACCCAGCATCTAGAGGCTAAACTGGGTCGCTAATCTTCCCTTAAGACCATGTTTTAAAAAACAAATTATGTTAAATACAGTTAATGTAAATAATCCCATAAATGCAGTAGCAACTAAAACAGGAAAAAGTTACATTTAAATATCTAATCCTAATAAATCAGCACTACAAAACTACACTAAAAAACACCAAAAAAAATAAAAAATAATAAAAAATAAAATGTACTCCTAATCCTACTCATTGAACTAGGTACTAAACAGTTCTTTGACTGTCCAGCTTGTGAATGAAGTCTCATTCTTATCCTCACATCCAGGTGGTTGGTCGAAGGGTGAGTGTGTCACGTGAGACCATAGCTCTCACTCCTGGTATCGACTGCGGCGGAGACCCCAGCTCTTCAGGAAGCTGCCCTCCTCTAATACATGAAGTACTCCATCAGTCACTCAGAAGTGAGATTCCTCTGGAAAACTCAGAGGATGCTACAGCAGGTCATGACGGATGTCTACGTCGGTTTCCGCCCTCAGCTTTCTTCTGCTCCAGATATTTCTGCTTTTCAATTTGAGAGGCTATGTCTGCACCTTCATTTAGATAGTGCCATAGTCTCTCTGAACGCAGTATATCAAAAATCCTCAGACCCTGTAGCTGTTGTTGCTGAGTGATTCTCATCTCTGCTGTTGTTCTGCATTCCCACACTACGTGCTCTGGTGTGCTTTCCTCACCACACTCGCAGTTACTAGTTGGTGTAAGTCCACGTTTGTTTAAGAAGCTTCTGTATGGTCCATGGCCGGTTATGTACTGAATTAGCCCTGGAGAAGGTTGTAGGAATTTCATGCTGATTTGTTCAGCTACAGATGGAAACATGTCATACGTTCCACGACCTGTTTCACTAGTGCCCACTCATTTTGCCATTCCTCAATCAGTACATTCCACAATTCCTTTTTTGTGGATACTTCTTTTCCATTTATTTCCACCACCTTGTCCATCTTGTTCTTTCTCAGATAATACATTGCTCCTCGTCTCCTCACTTCTAAATCCAGGGGCAGTACACCTGCTGCTACTGCTAGAGCTGCTGTTGAAGTTGTGCGATATGCACCGGTAAGCCTAATGAGTATCGTTCGTTTAAGCCTCCGGATTTTCTCCCTCGGGTTAACCTTAATGAGGTGCTTGACCCAAACGCTCGCAGCGTAGCTGACAATGGATGCAAGTATCACGTTATTGTATGCTGTCATTGCCAGGGCAGGGATTTGAAACTGTCTGTGACCTATACTTATGATTGCATTCATAGCTCGTAAAGCTCTTCCGCAGACCTCCTCCAATTGGGCTCGAAAGTTAAGACTCTCATCCAGCCACAGGCTCAAGTATCTGCTTACGGGACTCCGGCGTATTTTCGCATTACCTACCCTTATAGCAGGATTTCGTTTAAGTTTTTTCTCTTTTGAAAATACCATAGAGTTTGTCTTATTTAGAACGAGTTTCAATTTCACTTCGTCACACCACTTCACAAGAATTTTAAGCACTATCTCACTTTTCGCTTCGATTTCAGCCCTTGACATCCCTTCCACGAGGAGAAGAAGATCATCTGCAAAGGCAACCAGTCCTAGCAATTCAGGTGTCCGTTGAAGAATTTCCAGTAATGGTTCTAGTGCTAAATCCCAAAAGATAGGACCGCAGACAGATCCCTGGGGGCAGCCTTTATTTATTTCTCTTTTGATTTTGTCGTTAGGGCTTCTCATGGTAACAGTTCTATGCTAGCAGTAATCTCTCAGGCTGTAGTACAGCCGCTTTGGACAGCGGATTTTCCGGAGTCTTGCAAACAATGCTGCCCACCACAAGTTGTCGAAAGCCCCCGAAATGTCAACAAGGACTCCCACCACATATTTCTTTTCTGATCTTTCGACTATCTCGATGGCTCGGTTTATTGCATCCTCAGTCGATGTTTTTGCCCCGTAACCATACTGATTGGGATTCATACCAATGGATTTTCTAAAGTCCAGAAGTTTTCGACACAGTACATTTTCCTGTACCTTTCCCATCACGTATAGTAGGCAAATGTGGTGGTAAGATTTCGGCATGAGGGGATCTTTATCGGCACCTTTCTTAAGTATTACAACTTCACCACACTTCCAGATGCTTGGTATTCTTCCTTGCCTGAGACATTCGTTGAATAGTCTGCACAGAATTGGAGCTACATCCAAGGTCAACTTTTGTATCACTTCAGCCGGGATTCCGTCTGGTCCTGGTGCTTTTCCCACTCTCAGAGAATTAATTGCTGATACTACCTCGTCCAGTGTGATGTCACTCTCCCAGAAGTCACTCCCATAGGGCTTCCACATTTCACGATAGAGCTCATCTTGTTGTTCACTGTCCTCCTCTGGTATGTCATGCGCCAGTAGACTGTTCAACAGCTGGTCCACTGATTCCTTCCAGTTAGTTGTAACTGTACCATTTTCTCTTCTAATTGAGGATAACGTGATGGGAGGTCGTATTTTTCCAGCGGCTAATTTGTAAGGAATTCCCCATGGATTCACTTTCAAATTTTCTTTCACATATGCTTCCCATCTAGTTTGTCTGGTTGTTAGAAATATTTGCTTGTAATCTACTATCATTTGCCTGTATCTGGCAAGAAGAAAGTCTCTTTCTTCAGCTACTCGGCTCCTTTGGTAGGCTTTACTAGCTTTTCTTACTTTTCCTCTTAGTGCTTGCAATTCTGCAGTCCAAAAACTGTCAGTTTTCTTCTTCAGAGGAATAGCAGCTTTCATTGCATCCCGAATTGCCCATGTTTGTTCCCTCGCCATGTTGTCCACATCAAAGTCTTCTTCCGATACTGCCGGAGACAAGAAAGATTCTCTCAGCCTCTGCCATGACGCCCATCTTATATTGTACTGCGTTTTGAAGTAGGGTTTTCCCGGATCGGCTGTTGTCCGTTCCCTTGCAATTTCGAATACTAAGACGTTGTGGTCACTAGTGGTAAGATTGTCCGTCACTCGCCAGTCATGCAGCATATTTCCAGCAGCGTTAATTGTTAGAGTTACATCGATGTTGGTGAAGGAGCCAGTTGTGTTGAGGAAGGTGTATGGATTTCTCTCTTTGTTCTGGACTTCAAGATGCAGTTCATTTATAAGATCAACCAGCAGTTCAGCCCTAGTATTAGTTCGACGACTGTGCCACAGGGCCGACTTTGCGTTTACGTCAGCCGTTATTACCGTAGGTTAATCAGATAGAGCTAAATGTATCTCCCTTTTTTATTCAAATAGGGTTCAATTTCATCTCGATGTTGAAAGTACATGTTTAATACCACAAAATTGCCCCAGTGTGTGCTAATCTCTACACATGTGGTGTGTTCCTCACAAAACTGCGATAGTTTAGTCACTACAGTGTGTTTGTTGAACACTATTATGGCTGACATGGGTCTCGGTCCAGTTGTGATTATCTGCGACGTTGCCGGCATGTACGGTATTTTACCTTGTTGTGAGTGTGGTTCCTGGAGGCAGACATATCGAAACCTAACTCCTCCACCAATTTCCTTACTTCATGCAGGACAGTGATACTTCTCTTGGCATTGAGTTGCGCGATCTTTAGCTTCGTGAGTGACTCAGGGATGCCTCGTGTAGACATTACATTGGGGCCAAGGTATTTTCGTGTCTAGTACAGTCCTGCCATAAGTCTGTACAAACTGCCTGTACAAGATCTCGGGATCGAAGATTTCGCCTCTCCTCTCAAATACTTGTTTTACCAAAGTGAGAAGCTGTGCATAGTCTGTTGGCAAGTTATTTGCCTTCAGTTGAATTCTGTCGACTGCCTCGCGGTGAGGGAAGGTGACATGCTTGCCAGCCTGATGTAGCCCTCTCGTTAAGTGCCGAAGAGCCAGTGACAGTGTATGAACTTCCTCAAGTTTAGTAAGTCGCAAGTTGTTTTCAAAATCCGCGTATATTCGGTCCGGGTGTATCGGTACATACTTGGGTTCACTGGTTTTCACTGTTACTTGTTCGTGCGTAATGCTTCCAGTACTTAGTGTTGCCTGTGAGTCATAAGGGTCTTCAGTCCTCCTGAGATAACCAATACCACACCGTTTCGATCGTGGTTTCCGAGAAGTTTCAGTCGTAGTTGATGAACCTCTCTTATTTGCATAGGTGTGTCCTCGGTCTGTGTGCCCATATTCACGAACACTTTGTTAGCTCTCTGCGCCAGTTTCTCTCTGTAATTTGCTGCTCGTATTGCATTCCTTCTTCTTCTAGACGGTGGATTCCCTTTCTTTTTCTTGACGCTGATGCATGCCTTACCAATTGTTGCCACGATTAACTTCTTGACGATATTAGTTAATTGCTCTTCTAAGGTTGATTCCACTTCTATCAGGGGGCGCTTACAAGCCATAGTCGATTTTGTTAATGAGCCGTGTTAGCAGCAATTGGTAGTTTGGGCAATCTCTTCCTCTCTTTCTGCAAGATTTCCCTCGTTTTTTACAGGAAATGCACAGCTTCTCTTGCGACAAATTAGGAATTGATCTTTTTTATTATCATCTTTGCCGCAATGGGCGCAGGTAATTTTTTCTTTTGGACAAGATCTTGACATTTTATGCACTTCGTGACGAATGCATAATCTTTTACCGAAATTGCACAAAACTCAATGTAAACTCTTCGCTGCTCTACGAGAAGTCGCCTCACTGATGGACTGACCTCGACTACTTGGTGAACTGAAGCTTTATCTCGCTGGCCAGTCGTAAATTTCGGAGTGAATCCACTCAGGAATTCTTTTCTATCTATTTTTTCTTCAAAGTTTTGTTCATAGATCCTTCCTGCGATCTCTTCTGTTTCTATGGACTTTGGAAGATCATACAAGATTACCAAGGGCCTCCTCTTACGGGGCAGCTCACACTTAAGTTCCTCATTCAATTCGTTGTTGCTCATTATCTTCTTCACATCTTCTTGCGATTGAGTCTCCACAATCACTGCATTCTTGGTGTTCCGTATTTTGAGAATTCTAATCTTCTCCTTCGCGGGTTTCACAATTCTAGTCAGTTTCTCAGCAACTGACTTTGGACTTTCTCCTGCCTTCGAGGAGACGAATACTGCACTTGTTGTTGAGGGACTCAGTTTCGGTTTAAATATTGGAGTAGCTTTCGACACAGCCACTGACGCATAAGTAGGGGTGGAAGCCAATTTCTTTTGCTTTCTTAGCTCACCAATTTCTTTCCTTAGTCTGGAGTTTTCCTTCCGAAGTTCCTCTTCTCTACCTTCAATGCGTGCTACCGAAATGGCAAAGGTAGCCAACTTATCCTTCATTTCTCTTATCTTCTGATCACTTAATTTTAGACGAATGTTATCGTTAAGGAGAGAATCAATCTCTTCGTGCCATTTTGCAATATCGATGGCTTCCCGCTGGGAAGTACTTTCTGTCGCTGTGGAGGCTATACTCACTTGTTTGCAACGCGATGAACTGCTTGCTCGGCATCCAGACGGCTGTCAGCTGTGCGGCGCGGCAGCCTGCTTACCACAGCGCAGCGCGACGCGGCGGTCTGCTTACCACAGCACAGCGTGACTCTGCGCGCACGCGGTGACGCGGACCGAACGCCGTGACGCGGCCCGGTGGCGAACCGATGACGCGGCGGTATTGCGGAGTCCGAAGCACAACGTTTCGCTGCGCACAAGCGGTATGTTTACGTGACCACGAAAACGAGCGCTATTTATTCACTGTTTTACGGAACTTCACACCACTGCACTCACGGTGCTATGTGTATTTTACTAGTCGATATGTCGTTTCGGATATCCGTATCGATATGATATTCCACACGAAAACGGTATTAATCGCGGGAGCGACGCGGCAGTGCGACAAGTGCGGCGGCCATCTTACTCCCAAGCCCAAGTTGACTATGATTCACGAAAGAGTGATTTTTACTTACTGTTCAATATTCAACAATTATCTGTTTAATCCTTCACTTAGAACGAATGTATTCAATTCCCTAATCTAGAATCTTATTGTTTCATGAAGCAACATTGGTAGTCGTTTACAGCACAATACACCTCATTTACACCGAGCTTATGAAAGCTGCTTATTTATTACTAATAATAACCAAATTACTTATCCCTTATGCTGTAACAAAATATTCTGGTCTTTAGGCAGCATTTCATTCAAACCACTATCTCTGCTAATATTACCGCTACAAAATCAAACGATACGAACACACCTCAACACATTAAATTCATTGAAACTACATTTCAAGTAGTACCAGAATTTTCTGTATCAAGATTCCTAATTAGTGTAGCATCAATTACTATCACAATTAATTTCATTATAAGCCTAACTAAATCACGAGCAGTAACAGTCACTTTATCGCGATGTAAGCTTGACCAGCAATATTAACAAAAGTTGTGGAGAATTAGAGACTTTACGTTCTACACCGTAAGTTACAAGAATCTACGATATTTTTTTTAAGTACGCTACTTCAATGATTTTTAATGACGACATAGTTCATGCGACTGAATGTAGGTTCAGATGTATTCATATACGGGTTCATTTAGTATCGCGATCTGAAATAATAAGTCAAGCTTAATTCGCCATTCATAACGTCACTAAGTTACAATATAGTGAATGTATTAATGAGAGGCTGATAGAAGCTTTGATTTTCTAGCGTCAATATTAGCCGAGTTTGTGACTTGGTTGAAATGCAGCCTGGGCCAGAATGAGAACAGAATAATTATGAGTTACTAATGTTTTCCCAAGAATACAACTAAATATCAAAAGCGAAAACTGGTTATGTGAGAGAACAATACTTGCCCCGAAAATCGACACTGTTGCTAAAATAAATAAAAATAATATTAGAGGAAATAGCCGGAGAAGTGACAACATTTGCATCGATACAGTAATGTCAACTGACAATACTGTTACCTACCCCGCCGAGATTTTAAACTCCTTCCAGTTATTTGGGGTGCCGTCTCAAAAACTAGAGCATAAGGTTGGCACTCCAGTTCTCCTGATGCGTAATCTCGACCCTCCCCCCCCCCCCCAGGATTGTGCAATCACACCAGATTACACATCACAGAACTAGGAAGAAACATTGCGAAGGCGACAATTCTTACCGGTGCATCTAAAGGGGAACCCGTATTAATTCCGCGTATCCCAATTATTCCCAGTAATTTTCCCTTTCAGTTTAAAAGATTACAGTTCCCATTAAAATTTGCATTTTCAATGACAGTTAATAAATAGCAGGGACAAACATTAAAAGTTCTAGTAATACATTTGGATAATCCCTGCTTTTCCCATGATCAATTATATGTTGCCTGCTCGCGGCAATCGAGTGCAAAAAATTTACGTTTTTTTCAGAAAGTAAAAAGTCATACAATATTGTATATACCGGTGTATTAAATTGAAAATAATTTTTGTTATTCTATTGCAATATTTAATACTACTATTACTAATAAAATAGCTGTAAAATAAATTGTATGGTCGTATTGACCTAGTGACAAGGTTCCTTTACGTCTGCGCAACCAGGACCTTTCGAAGCTGCTTAACTAACCCAGTAATCCTTCCGGGCATAGAGGACCCGCAGTTCAATGTGGAATCAGAGCCACGTGAGTATTCTGGCGTTCTTCATTTCACACAACAACCTATACCATAGGTGATGGTCGAACTAAGAATATATGAAAATCTTCGCCGAGATTGGGATTCAAGCTGGGGAATTTTCCATCTCTAGCTGGACGCCCTGACCAATGAGCAACCAGACCTCTCAAGAAAATTTCATATTACAACACACTTCAACGCAGACGAAGTCGCGGATAACTGCTAATCTAATATATAAAAATCAATATCTGTCTGTCTGTCTATTTGACCTCTAAGCACTGCTAAACCGTTCGTCCGATTACGGTGAAACTTTGGTGAGTTGTCGAGTGTGGGTTCGAGATGGATCCTAAGAAATAAAATTTAAAATAAACAACCCCTCTTCCCCACAACACCCCATAATTTAAAAAACCTATAGATTTTATCCGATTTTGATGGAAATTTGAACACATTTACTTTAAAACAAACAGAAAAATTCTACCTACATTTGGTTTCCAAAAACGCATCCCCTGTCCCCCTTCCCACCCCTTAACTTTTACACAAAACCACACTTTTTATCAGATTTCCAAGGAACTTTGCATGCATATACCATTAAAAAAAATGAAAAATATTGTAGACATTAGTTCTACAAAAACCCAACCCCCCTCACGCATTCTTTTTTTTTTTTTTTTTTTTATTGTATTTACGTCTCTCAACATCGAGGTCTTTAGAGACGGTCACGCATTCTAACCTAAAATCACCCCTTCTTCCCCTTAGCACCCCATAATTTAAAAAATGCACATATTTTATCCGATTTTGATGGAAATTGGCACAGATATACTTTAAAATAGAAAAATACTGTATACATATGGTTTCAAAAATCCAAATCTTCTTCCCTTTTACATCCCATTAATTTTTGCGAATGTCTCTTACATAAAGCTAGAATTGTAACCCGATTATGAAGGAACTTAGCTTACGTGTAATTTTAAACAAATAGAAAAATAATTTCATTGCCAAAGTCCATCCCTCTCCCGTTTTACCACCTCTCCTCTGAATTTCCAATGATTTTTATTGAAACCAACAAGTTTTATCTGATTACTGTGATACCTTTGTGAGTTGTCGAGTGCGCACCGGAGAAGGTTTCTAAGAAATAAAATTTCAGAAAACCAACCCGTCCAGCACTTTACAACCATTACTTTTTATATACCAGGATTTAATCATATTTAGACCAAAATTTACATACGTATACTTTAAAATGAATTGAAAAGTACTGCCTACATATAGTTTCACCCCCTCATCCCCTTCACGTCTGCCTAATTTAGAGATACACACATCTTTTATCCGATTTTCATGGAAATTTGCACATGTAAAATATAAAATATACAGAAAAATACTGCCTAAATATGGTTTCCAAAAGTACAGCCCCTCTTTCCCTTTACAAACCCTTTACTTTTGCCAGTGTAACTGGAATCACCAAAAACATTGCATATCCAAGACCATCGCAATAAATTAGAAATTGAATGAAACAGTAATTACAATGTATACATAAATATCTAATCTTTACTAAATACAAACGTTCAAATGTATTCATTTAATCTACCTCAAGTCTAGCAATAGCGAAATGAGTGGTCGAGTGCATGACCGGGATGGTTCGTACGAAATAAAAATTCCAAAAAACCACCACCTATTCCCCATAACACCCCATAATTGAAAAAAATTTACAGATTTTATCCGATTTGTATGAAAATTGTAAAACACTGCCTACTTTTGGTTTCTGAAAACACTCCCCCTCCCCAACCCATAATTTTACACAAACCCACACTTTTTATCAGATTTCGGAGGAATTTTGCATACACATAACATTAAAAAAATATAAAAATACTGTAGACATTAGTTTTACAAAAACCCAATCCTTCTCACCTTTTCTACTTTGCAACTACCCCCTCCTTCACCCTTTCATCCCATAATTAAAAAAAAAAAACCCACAGACTTTTTCCGATTTTGATGAAAATTGGAAAATGTTTACTTTAAAACCTACAGAAAAATGCTGCCTACGTATGGTTTCCAAAAACACAACCCATCTCTCCTTTACCACCCCCATAATGAATGTACCTTTCTTTTTATGCTCTCTATTCACTACTAAACCGTTCATCCGATTATGGTGAAACTTTGGTGAGTTGTCGATTGTGTTTCCGAGATGTGTCTGAGAATTTTTTTTTCCAAAAAAAACCACTCCCTCCTCCCCATAAAACCCAATAATTTAAAAAACCTACAGAATTTATCCAGATTTTACGGAAATTTGCACACATATACTTTAAAATAAATACGAGTAGAAATACACTGCTTATATTTGGTTTCCAAAAACGCTCACCCTATTCCCCTTCCCACCCGTTAACGTTTACACAATCCCACACTTTTTATCAGATTTCATTGGAACATTGCTCGCATTTACTATTTAAAAAAATAGAAAAGTACTGCAGACATTCGTATTAGAAAAACCCAATTACTCTCACCCTTTCTAGCCAAAAACAAACCCCTCTTCCTCTTGCACCTCATAATTTAAAAAAAACCCACAGATTTTATCCAATTTTGATGGAAATTAAAAAACATTTACTTGAAAACAAACAGAAAAATGCTGCCAACATATAGTTTCCAAAAACACAACCCCTCTCCCCCTTCCCACCCCTTAATGAATGTACCTTTCTTTGCATGTCCTCTATGCGCTACTGTAAGGGACGCATTTTATTCTATTAAAACCTATTTTATTTGTCGACTCTGAGTGAGTCGTACGTATTGAAAACGCTGAACGGAAATACTGACATTGCTCACATTGCTTTGTAGGAAATATAACGCGCGGGCGGAATAGCACGCGTGGCGAAGGTCACCTTGCAAAAAACGACTTGTAACTTTTCCCATTCGAATCTGATCTCTAGGAGTGACAAGCTCGGCCTCGGGCGATACCGATCGGACGCGATCCCCGCCAAGATTCTCGTCTTCCACATGTCGTAGTATATTTACTACAACATACCTAGTTTGCTGGTATTACGTTCGCGTGAATTCGCTGATTTAATTTCCTTGTAACCAAGTATCCAGTGTTGCAATAAACATCGGGTTAACGACTTCAGTATTTCATTCAACGAATGCAAGCCGTATGTTCTTCTTTCCCATGCTGCGCACAGTTAATACTTTTAGGTGTCAAACAAGCACAGAAGACTAACAGCGTGTCGGAAGAAGAATACGTCGCAAGTCTTAGCCATCCGACAAATCAGTCACTAAAAATTTTGGCGACAGAAGTGAGATTGTATGGAACCATACGGCATCTAAGTAACGAGATATTGGCGGGGAAATCGATCGTCGATGTACGAGACTTCTAGTGTTCGGAGCGGCGCGGCGACGACAGCAGCGGCGTCTTATTTGGCGTGACGCAGCCAAATTCCAGTGTCCAGCGATAACACCGCACAGCGGCATACGGCAGTTCAGTTCAAGGCGTGGCAGCAGCGCGACTAAACAACACGACAACTCATCGCAGTTTGGCAGCTTTTCGCGGTTGTTACAAAAGGTGAGTTGCTGTCATCATGTTGACTAATCCAGAAGGGCGTGAAGGAAATTCTCAAGATGAAATTGATGCATTAACGCGTAAAATTGCGTCGCTAGAGGCCAAAGTTGCACAGCCTGCGCAAGCAGCTAACAATTCCCAAGCTTCTAATAGGAGAGCTTACAGTGCAGTGATGATGAGTTCAGTTTCTTTTGGGGGAAAACCTAATGAATCAATAAATGAGTTCCTTATCAAGCTAGATGATCTCTTTAAATTAGGTGAATTAAATAGTAGTGAGAAATTAACTCTTTTAATAACAAAGTTAACTGACGAGGCTTTGAAATTCGTGATCTACGATGAGGATTGCAAAAAAGCCGAAACATATGAATTATTACGCGGTGAACTTGAAAAACGTTTTTCCAAGAAACACACGGCCAGGTTTTACCGCGAACAATTAAAAAATATTAAGAGAAAGCCAGGGGAGGAACTTGATCAGTTCGCAGATAGGATTAAGATGATTAATTATAATACATATGTGCTTGGGGAAAATGCAGAAGAGAATATTTTGAAATGCTATGAGACTGATATGTGAGCATTAGACGCATTTTTAGGGGGATTAGACGGTGATATCGCAAAACACATAAGTCTTCAGAAACCAAGAACATTTTCCGAGGGATTAGAACATGCGCAGACTTTTGAACAGGTGATGAATATGACTAGAAGTAACCGAAGAGATAGGCTTCAAAAACGGGGCTTTCATACGAAAAGAGAATTAAAGTGTGGAATTTGCAAAAAATTAGGTGATGCTTCTGAAAACTGTTGGTGGAAATTTGCTAATAATGCATGCTGTAAACATAATACTAAAATGCATGTTCTGATTCTAATGTTGACTTCGCATGTAGTCAAGAAAAAAAATTTCGTGATTTTCATGGTACTAATAAAAGGCATACTTGTCATGGAGGAAATAGTGCAAGATTTTATTCTGACAGTGATAGTAGATTGCAAGCGAATGATGGGAAAACCTATTGTACAAGAGAATTTAGGAGAAATAGTAGAGAAAGATTATCTGCAGATGATGATAAAGATAATGATAACAATAAAGATAGTAAAGATAATTATAAAATAAGTGTGATAGATCATTTATGGGAAATAAGCAAGGTTTTCAAGGAAATTATGATAGGAATTATGGTTAAAAAAAATACAGATGTTTCAATAAATCAAATGGTGGGCAGCGTGGAAGTAATGATTCACAGTTAAAAGAATTAGTGATATGCAAGGCCACGTTGTCACTCCCCAAATTAAAACGGTACCTGTAACTATTTGTCAGAGTAACCCCCAAGTGGCAGATTTCATTGTAACAGTAAATATTGAGGGAAAACAATGTCAACTGTTGGCTGATACGGGCTCTGAAGTTACATTATTATCTAAATATATTTGTGATATCAATGATTTAAGAGAATCTGATTGCAGAATAACGGGATTAGATAGAAATATTATTATTCATACTTTTGGGATGAAAGATGTAAATATAACTATAGATGATTGTGTTTACAATGCAACTGTTTACATTGTTTCTGAACTAAACCCAAAATATAGTGGAATTTTAGCGATGGACTTTCTAAATAACTATAACGCAATACTTGACGTGGCAAAACGTACAATTGTTTTGAGGAAACGCGAAACCGTAAGCCCACATTTGTCGTTCCCAGATTCAAATGAAAGTCTTTGCGTAAATGAAGGAGTCATGAACCGACATTTACCAACTACACGGACTTATAAATCTGTCGTCAGTCTAAGTAACGCGGAAACCATTCCAAAAGCTTCAGGGAATATTGTGAACCTACCCATTAAAGATAACGTAGAGTGTGAGGAAAATTCAGTAGTTTTAGTAGACCTTCCAGAAGAATCCAGTTGGTTAGATTCTAATCAGTGTTATGTGAAAAGAAGTATTTGTAAAGTGCGGGTAATTAATGGAATAAAACATATACCTGTGTCAATTGAAAATTTTGGGGAAAGTGATGTTGTCGTACCCCGTGGACATTAAGTTGCAAAAATAGGAATTTTAAGAGAACAGGAAATAGGAAGTAGTATTTTCTGTAATTATGCTGATAATGATAGTAAACTATTAATGGACAAAACATTGTGTACTGTTCAAAGGGAGGAAGATATTGATTTTAAAGAAAAAAATAAGCATTTGCCACCTAAGGAAAGCGAGAGAATGGAATGTTTGTTAAATGAATTTTAGGAATTATTTATACCAAACAGTAAATAGCCTGCCACAGACTTAGTGAAACTCAGGATCTTAACGGGTGATGCCGCTCCTATTTATAAGAAAGCATATAGGCTTCCATTTCATCAGAGGCAACTTGTAGATGAATACATTGACCAACAACCAAAGGTGGAATTATTAGGCCTAGTAATAGCCCTTGGTCATCGCCAATAGTACTTGTACCTCGCAAAAGTCGAAATGGAGAGACAAAATTCCGGTTTTGTGTTGATTATAGAGCTTTAAATGCAATAACGGTCAATGATGTGTATCCATTACCTTCAATTGCAGAAACGGTAGACTACTTAGGAAATTGAAAATACTTTTCAAACCTAGATTTACGCAGTGGTTATGACCAAGTAAAAGTACATGAAAATGATATCGAAAAAACTGCGTTCACTAACCCGAATGGCCATTACGAATGGTTGCGTTTACCATTTGGGTTAAAAAATGGTCCAGCAACGTTTCAGAGGCTCCTTGATGGCGTCTTACGTGGATTAAAGCCTTTTTCAACCCTTGCATATTTAGATGACGTCATCATATTTTCCAAAAACATGGAAGAGCATCTCCAAAGGCTCAGAGTGGTGTGTGAACGTCTGAAACAAGCTCATTTAACTTTATCACTTGAAAAATGCAATTTTGTAATGTTAGAACTAGAGTATTTAGGTTTTCACATCACCAAAGATGGGGTTAAACCACATCCAAGGCTTGTGGAGGCAGTAAAAAAATTTCAAACACCCACCTGTGTGAAAGAATTGCAATCATTCTTAGGGCTTTCAAATTACTATAGAAAGTTTATTCAGGACTAGCTGGTACCCACGACTTCGTTCGTGATTGTAAAGAATTCATATTGAGAGCTATTGACATCTAACCACCCAAGTGCACGATGGGAGACTCAATACTATTACCACACACAAGTACCAGTCTTCTTCGCTATGTAGTTCCGGCAGCAAGGTAAAATTTACGGATACACACAAGTCTTTGGAAGAAACACGAAAATATTCATGATCGACCAATTTCAAACACCATATCTCACACACTCCCACAGTTACCGAATTTCGGCCAACGTTGTGATCGATGGGAGACTCTGTGTTACTACCACACACAAACGCGATTGATAGTTTTCACTTAAAACTGATACACCGTGACACATGCGTCTTTGGTAGAAATATGAACTTGCCACAGGGCGACCATTTTCATCCCCCATATCTTCCACACCCCAATAGCTACAGACATCTAACAACCATAGTGCACGACAACAGACACGATTCTACCACCACACATAAACACCAATGCTCTATGCTGTGTAGTCGTGGTAGAAAAGTGAAATCTGCGGAGACACATGCATTTCGCCGAAATACGAAAATATCCTTGGTCGGCCACTTACAACCACCCTATCTACCACAGTACCACAGTTTCTGAAATTCGGCCGCTGTTGTGATCGAAAGGTGACTTTGTGCTACTACTACACACAAACTCCAGCTATCTGTGATCTGTAGTTGTCGCTGAAAAGTGATACACCATTACACTTTTGTCTTTGGCAGAAGTATGAAGTAGCCACAGGTCGACCACTTTCAACCCCCATTTCTCCCACACCCCCATAGCTACCGACATCTAACAACCATAGTGCACTACATGAGATACGATTCTACTACCAAACACAAAGACCAATGCTCTATGCTATGTAGTTGTGGCAGAAAAGTGACATATGCGGAGACAGTCGAAATACGAAAATATCCTTGGTCGGCCACTTACAACCACCAGATCTACCACAGTACCACAGTTTCTGAAATTCGGCCGCTGTTGTGATCGAAAGGTGACTCTGTGCTACTACTACACACAAACGCCAGTTATCTGTGATCTATAGTTTTCGCTGAAAAGTGATACACCATGACACTTTTGGCTTTGGCAGAAGTATGAAATAGCCACAGGTCGACCACTTTCAACCCCCATTTCTCCCACACCCCCATAGCTACCGACATATAACAACCATAGTGCACTACATGAGATACGATTCTACTACCAAACACAAAGACCAATGCTCTATGCTATGTAGTTGTGGCAGAAAAGTGACATAGGCGGAGACAGTCGAAATATGAAAATATCCTTGGTCGGCCACTTACAACCACCAGATCTACCACAGTACCACAGTTTCTGAAATTCGGCCGCTGTTGTGATCGAAAGGTGACTCTGTGCTACTACTACACAGAAATGCCAGTTATCTGTGATCTATAGTTTTCGCTGAAAAGTGATACACCATAACACTTTTGTCTTTGGCAGAAGTATGAAATTGCCACAGGTCGATCACTTTCAACCCCCATATCTCCCACACCCCCATAGCTACCGACATCTAACAACCATAGTGCACTACATGAAATACGATTCTACTACCAAACACAAAGACCAATGCTCTTTGCTACGTAGTTGTGGCAGAAAAGTGACATATGCGGAGACAGTCGAAATACGAAAATATCCTTGGTCGGCCACGAACAACCACCATATCTACCACAGTACCACAGTTTCTGAAATTCGGCCGCTGTTGTGATCGAAATGTGACTCTGCGCTACTACTACACACAAACTCCAGTTATCTGTGATCTGTAGTTTTCGCTGAAAAGTGATACACCATGACACTTTTGTCTTTGGCAGAAGTATGAAATTGCCACAGGTCGATCACTTTCAACCCCCATATCTCCCACACCCCCATAGCTACCGACATCTAACAACCATAAACAACCATAGTGCACTACATGAGATACGATTCTACTACCAAACACAAAGACCAATGCTCTATGCTACGTAGTTGTGACAGAAAAGTGACATATGCTGAGACAGTCGAAATACGAAAATATCCTTGGTCGGCCACGAACAAACACCATATCTACCACAGTACCACAGTTTCTGAAATTCGGCCGCTGTTGTGATCGAAAGGTGACTCTGTGATCATTAGTTTTCGCTGAAATGTGATACACCATGACACTTTTGTCTTTGGCAGAAGTATGAAATAGCCACAGGTCGACCAATTTCAACCCCCATTTCTCCCACACCCCCATAGCTACCGACATCTAACAACCATAGTGCACTACATGAGATACGATTCTACTACCAAACACAAAGACCAATGCTCTATGCTACGTAGTTGTGGCAGAAAAGTGATATATGCGGAGACAGTCGAATTACGAAAATATCCTTGGTCGGCCACGAACAACCACCATATCTACCACAGTACCACAGTTTCTGAAATTCGGCCGCTGTTGTGATCGAAAGGTGACTCTGTGCTACTACTACACACAAACTCCAGCTATCTGTGATCTGTAGTTGTCGCTGAAAAGTGATACACCATGACACTTTTGTCTTTGGCAGAAGTATGAAATAGCCACAGGTCGACCACATTCAACCCCCATTTCTCCCACACCCCCATAGCTACCGACATCTAACAACCATAGTGCACTACATGAGATACGATTCTACTACCAAACACAAAGACCAATGCTCTATGCTATGTAGTTGTGGCAGAAAAGTGACATATGCGGAGACAGTCGAAATACGAAAATATCCTTGGTCGGCCACGAACAACCACCATATCTACCACAGTACCACAGTTTCTGAAATTCGGCCGCTGTTGTGATCGAAAGGTGACTCTGTGCTACTACTACACACAAACTCCAGTTATCTGGGATCTATAGTTTTCGCTGAATAGTGATACACCTTGACACTTTTGTCTTTGGCAGAAGTATGAAACTGCCACAGGTCGAACACTTTCAACCCCCATATCTCCCACATCCCCATAGCTACCGACATCTAACAACCATAGTGCACGACAGGAAAGACGATTCTACTACCACACACAAACACCAAAAGTCTGTGTTATGTAGTTGTGGCAGGAAAGAGAATTATACGGAGATACGAATTTTTGGTCGAAATATGAAAACGCCCTGCACTGACCAACTTTAATCATTATATCTCCCACATCCCCACAGCTATCTACATGCGGCCAACGTTGTGCACGACAGGAAACTCCATGCTACTTCCACCCACAAACATCAGTGATCTGTGTTAGGTAGTGGTGGCTGAAAAGTGAAATATAGGAAAAAAACACGTCTATTTTTATATATATATAAGATTATGCTCTTATGGCCAAACTATTGACGAAATTACTAAGGATCATCATCCGATTTTCATGGAAATTGGCACTCATATACTTTAAAACAAATAGAAAAAAAACTGCACACTTATGGTATCCAAAAACCCATCCCCTCTCCGTGTTCCTACCCTCTTCATTTTTACATAAACCCTCACTTTATATCAAATTTCAATGGAATTTTGCACAAGTATACTTTAAAAAAAAAGCAAAAATACTGAACAAATTAGGTTTACATAAAAACCAATCCCTTTCCCCCTACCCACCCCCTATTTTTTACACAAAACCACACTTTTTATCCGATTTTGATGGAACTTTTCAAATGTATACTTTTTAAAAAATAGGAATTTACTGTAGACATTAGTTAAAAAAAAACAATTACTCTTCCCTTTTCCACCCCAAAATCAGCCCCCTCTTCCGCCTTACAACCAATATTTAAAAAATAAATAAATAAATAAACACAGATTTTTTCCAATATCACGAACCAGCTGGGGAAATTAGACAAAATAGACAGCAACATTATTTAAGATCACATTATTTCCTGTTGAATAGCAGTTTATAGATTACGATCGGACTATTTCTGAACAAGAAATTCGAACCTGAATTTTAAAAAATATTTTACTGTTTTTGTGTCAACACACAAATCTACAGTTTGTATTTGATGTCGAAGGAAGTTTGCACAAATATGCATTTAAATAAGTGAAAATGATGTTTATATTTAGTTAACAAAACTGCACCCGCTCTCCCCTTTCACATCACTTAAGCCTGATTTACACGTGCAACCTTTATCTGTTTAACATATATTTCCAAAACAAACTGAGATTTTTTTGTGTATGTGCTGACTGAAATCACCAAAAACATTGCATATCCAGACAATTGCAATAAACTTGAAACCGAATGAAAGAGTAATTAAAATTTATAAAAAGGCTGTCAAATGCATTCATTTCATCTGTATGTGTACTCAAGTCTAGAAATAGTGAAGGATTGCCGGGTCAGGTAGTCTTATATACAAAAATCAATGTATGTCTGTTTGTCCTTTATGCGATCCCAAACCGTTTGTCCGATTATAGTGAAACTTTGGTGAGTTGTCAAGTGCGCTTCCGGGGTTGTTCCTAAAAAAATAAAATTTCCAAAAAACTACCCCCTCTTTCCATAACACCCCATAATTTAAAAAGAACCCTTCAGATTTTAGCCGATTTTGATGGAAATTTGAACGCATATACTTTTAAACAAACAGAAAAATACTGCCTACATTTGATTTTCAAAAAGGCATCGCCTTTCCCACTTCCCACGTCTTAAATTTTACACAAACACACACTTTTTATCAGATTTTGAATGAACTTTACACGAATATACCATTAAAAAAATAGAAAAGTACTGTAGACATTAGTTTTACAGAAACCCAACCCTTTCATCCTTTCTACCCCAAAATCACCCCCTCTTCCCCGTAGCTCCCCATAATTTAAAAAATACACACACTTTATTTGATTTTGATGGAATTGGCACAGATAGACTTTAAAACAAACAGAAAAATGCTGTCTACATATGGTTTCAAAAATCCAACCCCTCTTCCCTTTTACATGAATGTCACTTATATAATGCTAGAATTGTATCTCGATTTTGAAGGAACTTTGCTTGCGTGTGGTTTAAACAAACAGAAAAATAATGTCTCTGCCAAAGTCCATCCCTTCTCCCCTTTTACCACCTCCCCTCTGAATTTCCAATGATTTTTATTGAAACCCACAAGTTTTATCCGATTACTGTGAAACCTTTGTGAGTTCGAGTGCGCGTCGGAGAAGGTTCCTATGAAATACATATTCAGAAAAACCACCCCCTCCGGCACTTTACAACCCTTAATTTAAACATACCCAAATTTAATCACAATTACACCAAAATTTGCACACGTATACTTCCAAACGAATTAGAAAGTACTGCCAACATGTAGTTTCACGCCCTCATCCCCTTCACGTCTCCCTAATTTAGACAAAGCCACATCTTTAATCCGATTTTGATGGAAACTTGCACTTCTATACTATAAAATATACAGAAAAATACTGCTTAAATATGGTTTCCAAAAATACAACCCCTCTTTCTCTTTACATCCCCTTTACTTTTTCCAGTGTCACTGGAATCACCAAAAACATTGCATATCCAAAACCATCGCAATAAACTAGAAATTGAATGAAACAGTAATTACAATCTATACATAAATATCTAATCTTTACTAAATACAAACGTTCAAATGTATTCATTTAATCTACTTCAAGTCTAGCAATAGCGAAGCATTGCCGGGTCAGCTAGTCTTATATATAAACAACAATGTATGTATCATTGTTTGTCCTCTTTGAGTTCGTAGACCGTTCATCCGATTACATTGAAACTTTGGTGCCTTATCAAATTCGGGTCAAAGAAGGTTCCTGACAAAAATAAAAAAAACACACCCTCGTTCCCTTTACACCCCTTAATTTAATCAAATCCACAGATTAATCCGTTTTGGATGGAAATTTGCACACGTATAGAAATTCAAAAATACTGCCTACATATGGTTTCCAAATCGCAAACCCTCATCCCCTTCACATCCCCATAATTTCGATATTCCCTCAGATTATATCTGATTTCGATGGAAATTTGCACCCGTATACTTTAAAGCAAACAGAAATATACTGTATAAATATGATTTCCAAAAATGAAATCCCTCTTCCCCTTTACATCCCCTTACCTTTTGCCAATGTACTTTATACGAAGCTCCAGTTGTTACCCGGTTTTTGAAGGAAGTATATACACGCATACTTTAAAACAATCAGAAAAATGCCATCTACATTTGGTTTGCATAAGGCCACCCCTCTCCACTTTTAGACCCTCTCCTCTTAATTTTCGATGATCTTTATAGAAACCTACTTTTTTCATCCAATTTCGAAGAACATATATTTAAAAACAAGGATAAAAATACTGTCGCCATTTCGTTTACAAAGCCCTACCGCTCTCCTATTCTCCACCACTTAATTTTTGTCAATGTTTTTTCTACAAAGCTATAATCATCACCGTTTGGCCAATCAGCTTGCAGATCAGCAAATATATGTAATTTTTCATGGACGTTTGTGACCAAATAAAAAATAAAAAATCCATACCCTCTATTCTTTCAAATCTCTTAATGTTTATACAAACCCACAGTTACTATCCGATTTCGATGGAACTTTACACACATTTACTTTTAACACATCCCCTTTAATTATTTTCAATGTTCTTCATACAAAGCTTTAGTTTCTATCCGATTTTGAAGGACGTTTACACACGTATACTTTAAAACAAACAGAAAAATACAGTTTACATTCGGTTTGCCAAAGCCAAATCCCTCTTCTTCTTTAGCCCCTGCCTTCTTAATTTATATTGATCTTTTTAGAAACCCGCAGTTTTTATCCGATTTCGATATAACTTTGGATAACTTTACTTTAAAACAAAGAGGAGAATACTATCTACATTTGGTATAAAAAAGCCAAATACCCTTCCCTTTTACCCCAACCCCCTAATTTTTGTCAATGTTTCTTATATATTCCCACATTTTTTATATATTACAGATGAAGCTTTTCACATGCAAACTTTAAAACAAACAGAAAAATATCTACGACATTTAAATTGCAAGGACCCAACTCCTCTCCTCATTTAACTCACCCCATCCTTTTCGGCAATGTTCTTGATATATACCAACAGTTATTATCCTATATCGATGAAATATAACGAAAAATACAGGGTACATTTGGCTGTCAAATCCCCATCCTTCTGCCCTTTTACTCTCTCCTATATTAATTTTTTATGATCCTTACACAAACTCACAGCGTATGTTCGATTTATTTTGAACTTTCACATGTATACATTAAAGCAAAGAGATAAATACTGTCTACATTTGATTCACAAAAACTCAGACACTTTCCCTCATCACTCTAATTAAGCAAAATTTACACTCGAAATAATTCAGTTTTTTTTTTTTTTTGCAAATACCTCTAAAACGATGGGGAAATTACCCAAACTAGACAGCGAAATTCTTTGAGTACACCACATTTCCTGTTAAACTGCATTGGACCGACTAAGATCGGACAACCACTGACCAAGAAAATCGAACTTGAATTTTAAAATCTCAAAGTTTTTAATCGATATCGAAGGAGGTTTGAGCAGATATGTTTTAAAGTAAGTGAAAGTCTGTATTCAGTTTACATAACTGCACCTGCTTTTTCTTTCACCACTCTTAAAACTGATTTACTTGTGCCATTTTTTCCATCGTAAGCTTGTAACTGAAAATGGATCTGTGATTTTTTTTAATTATTATTATTATTATTATTATTATTGTATATCCGATTGCAATGAACTTAAAAATTGAGCGAAACAGCAATTAAAATGTATTTGGAAATATCTAATTGTAACACATCAGAAACCTTCAAATGTTCATTTAATATAAACGTGTATTCAAGTCTAGCAATGGAGAAGCATTGCCGGGTCAGCTAGTCTTATTATATAAAAATCAATGTCTTTCTGTCTGTCTGTTTGTCCTCTATGCGCCCAAAAAACAGTTCGTCCGATTACGGTTAAACTTTGCCGATTTGTCGAGTGCGAGTCCGGGGTGGTTCCTAAGAAATAAAATGTCTAAAAAATTACCCCCTCTTCCCATTACAACCCTTAATTTAAAAAAATTACCTTCAGCTTTTATTCAATTTTGATGAAAATGTGAACACATATACTTTAAAACAAATAGAAAAATACTTCCTGCATTTGGTTTCCAAAAACGCATCCCCTTTTACGCTCATTAACTTATACACAAAACCCACATTTTTTAACAGTTTTCTAAGGTACTTTGCACGCATATACCAATAAAAAAATAGAAAAAGACTGTAGACATTAGTTTTGCATAAACCCAACCCCACTCACCCGTTCTACCCCAAAACCACCCCCTCTTCCCCCTAACACCCCATAATTTTAAAAAACACACAGATTTTATAGTATTTTGATGGAAATTGACACAGATATACTGTAAAACAAACAGAAAAATACTGTATACATAGGGTTTCTAAAATCCAACCCCTCTTTCCTTTTACATCCCTTGAAATATTGCGAATGTCTCTTATAGAAAGCTAGAATTGTAACCAGATTTTGAAGGACCTTTGCTTACGTGTACTTTAAATCAAACAAAAAAATAATGACTTTGCCAAAGGCCATCCATCTCTCCTTTTACCACCTCCCCTCTGAATTTCCAATGATTTTTAATGAAACCCACAAGTTTTATCCTATTACTGTGAAACCTCTGTGAGTTGTCGATTAAGCCTCGGAGAAGAAATAAAAAATTCAGAAAAACCACACCCTCCAGCACTTTACCACACTTAATTTAAACATACCCAGACTTAATCATATTTAGACCAAAATTTGCATACGTATACTTTAAAACAAATTGAAAAGTACTGCCTACATATAGTTTCACCCCCCTCATTCCCTTCACGTCTCCCTAATTTAGACAAACCCACATCTTTTTTCCGATTTTGAATGAAATATGCACATGTATACTATAAAAAATACTGCCTAAATATGGTTTCCCTTTTCATTCCCTTAATTTTTGCCAGTGTAACTGGAATCACCAAAAACTTTGCATATCCAAGACCTTTGCAATAAACTAGATATTGAATGAAACAGTAATTACAATTTATTTATCTAATATTTACTAAATATAAACGTTGAAATATATTCATTTAATCTACCTCAAGTCTAGCAATAGCGAAGCATTGCAGGGTCAGCTAGTCCATTATATAAAAATCAAAATCTGTCTGTTTGTCCTCTATGCGCTCCTAAACCGTTCGTCCGATTACGGTGAAACTTTGTTGAGTTGTCGAGTGCGCGTGTGGGGTGGTTCCAAAGAATTAAAATTTCCAAAAAACCACCCCCTCTTCTCCATAACATCCCATAATTGAAAAAACCTGCAGATTTTATCCGATTAGTACGGAAATTTGCATACATATACTTTAAAAAACAGAAAAACACTGCCTACATTTCCAAAATACCACCCCCTCTTCCCCATAACACCCCATATTTGAAAAAACCAACTAATTTTATCCGACTTGTAAGGAAATTTGCACACATATATTTTATAACAAACAGAAAAATATTGCCTACATTTGGTTTCCAAAAACGCATCCCCTTTCCCCCTTCCCACCCCTTAACTTTTACACAAACCCACACTCATTATCAGATTTCGAAGGTACTTTGCACGCATATACCATCAAAAAGAATAGAAAAATACTGTAAACATTAGTTTTACGTAAACCCAATCCCTCTCACCCTTTCTACCCCAAAACCACCCCCTCTTCCCCCTTGCACACCATAATTTAAAAAACCCACAGATTTTATCTGATTTGGATGGAAATTGGCACACATATACTTTAATACAAACAGAAAAATACCCCCTACATATCGTTTCAAAAAAAAGACAACCCCTCTTCCCCATAACACCCCATAATTTAAACAACCCAACAAATTTTATCCGATCTCTATGGAAATTTTGCACATGTCTACTGTAAAACATACAGAAAAATACCGTCTAGATTTGGTTTCTAAAAATGCATCCAATCTCCCCCTTCCCACCCCTTAATTTCTACATAAACCCTCACTTTTTATCCGATTTCCATGGAACTTTGTACACATATACATTAAAAATGTAGAAAAATACTATAGGCATTAGATTTTTTAAAACCCAATCCTTCTCTCCTTTTCCACCCCAAAACCACCCCATCTTACCTCCTACTCCCCATAAATTAAGAAAACCTACATTTTTTTTATCAAATGTTGATGGAAGTTTGCACACATATACTTTAAAACAAATTGAAAAATATTGCCTACATATGGTTTCAAAAAACGCCATCCTTCATACCCCTTAACATCCCCCGAATTTCACAAATACACAGATTTTATCCTATTTCTATAGATATTTGAACACGTATACTTTAAAACAAACAGAAAACTACTTTCTACATATTGATTCCATAAAGACAACCCCTTCGTCCCCTTTACATCCCCTTAATTTTTTGCCACTGTATCATATGTAAAGGTACAGTTTTTACCCGATTTTGAAGGAACTTAACACACGTATACTTTAATACAGCCAGAAAAATACTATGTAAATTTGGTTATACTAATCCCACCCTTCTTCCCTTTTACCCCGTTCCCTCTTAATTACCAATGATATTTATCAAAACCCCCAAAATTTTTATCCGATTATGATGAAACTGTTGAGTTGCAGAGACCACGTCTGCGATGGTTCCTGAAAAAAAAATTAAAAAACAACCAACTCCACCCCTTAATTTAAACAACCCCATAGAATTAATCAGATTTCCACCAAAATTTGCAACCTATGGTATTCAAAAATGCAAGCCCCTTAATTTTGCCAATATTCCTTATATAAAGACAGTTTTTTTCCCGATTTTCAAGGAACTTTGCACACGTTTACTTTAAAATACTGTCTATATTTGCCTAAACCAAGTCTGGCAATAGCGAAGCATTGCCGGGTCAGCTAATCTATTATATAAATATCAATGTCTGTCAGACTGTATGTCCAGTATGCGCTCTTAAACCGTTCTTCCGATTACGGTGAAACTTTGGTGAGTTGTCGAGTGCGTGTCCGGGGTGGATCCTCAGAAATTTTTTTTCCAAAAAACTACCCAATCTTCCCATAACACTTCATAATTTAATAAACCTTCAGATTATATCAAATTTTGATGGAAATTTGAACACATATACTTTAAAACAAACAGAAAAATACATTTGGTTTTCAAAAACGCATCCCATTTTCCCATTCCCACCTCTTAACTTTTACACAAACCCTCAATTTTTACCAGATTTCGAAGGAACTTTGCAACCATATAGCATTAAAAAAAAGTAGAAAAATAATGTAGACATTAATTTTACATAAACCCAACACCTACCAACCGTTCTACCCCAAAACCACCCCCTCTTCCCCCTAACACCCCATAATTTAAAAAAACACACAGATTTTATAGTATTTTGGTGGAAATTGACACAGATATACTGTAAAACAAACAGAAAAATACTGTATACATAGGGTTTCTAAAATCCAACCCCTCTTTCCTTTTACATCACTTGAAATTTTGCGAATGTCTCTTATAGAAAGCTAGAATTTTAAACAGATTTTGAAGAACCTTTGCTTACGTGTACTTTAAATCAAACAAAAAATAATGTCTTTGCCAAAGGACATCCCTTTCTCCTTTTACCACCTCCCCTCTGAATTTCCAATGATTTGAAACCCACAACTTTTATCCGATTACTGCGAAATCTCTGTGAGTTGTCTAGTGCGCCTCGGAGAAGAAATAAAAATTCAGAAAAACCAGCACTTTACCACACTTAATTTAAACATACCCAGATTTAATCATATTTAGGCCAAAATTTGTAAACATATACTTTTACACGAATTGAAAAGTACTGCCTATATATAGTTTCACCCCCTCATCCCCTTCACGTCTCCCTAATGTAGACAAAACCACATCTTTTATCCGATTTGATGGAAATTTGCACATGTGTATTATAAAATATGCTGAAAAAATACTGCCTAAATATGGTTTCCAAAAATACAACTCCTCTTTCCCTTTACATCCCCTTAATTTTTGCCAGTGTAACTGGAATCACCAAAAACACTGCATATCCATGACCATTGCAATAAACTAGAAATTGAATGAAACAGTAATTAGAATTTATACCTAAATATCTAATCTTTATTAAATACAAACGTTCAAATCTCTTCATTTAATCTACCTCAAGTCTAGCATTAGCGAAACATTGCTGGGAAAGCTAGTTTAATATATATAATATAATTGTTTAAAAAAAATAAAACTGCCTTCATTAAATGGCACTAAAAATTTTAAAATAACTTTAGACCTTGCTTAGAGGACTGTAAGTTTAAATGGATAATATTGAATGAAACAGTAATTAGAATTTATACTTAAATATCTAATCTTTACTAAATACAAACGTTCAAATGTCTTCTTTTAATCTACCTCAAGTCTAGCAATAGCGAAACATTGCCGGGAAAGCTAGTTTAATATATATAATATAATTGTTTAAAAAAAATAAAAACCGCCTTCAAAAAAAGGCACTAAACATTTTAAAATAGCTTTAGACCTTGCTTAGAAGACTATAAGTTTAAATGGATAATATTTTATATTACTGTTAATGAAATTTTTACATTAATTACTTATTTTTGAAGTCGGTGCCAGCTGTCATATCTCGCAGATCGAATTACTGAACTTTATTTGGTATTCGAGGCAAACCGAGAGTACGAACAAAAATGAGGAAGATAGTTTTATTGCAGGAGACAGCTTGGGGAAACAAATTAACGGTATGTTATCTGTGGCTCGTTGGTTATCCAGGCATATCTCTGGCGCTACAGTGTCTGTTGGTAGGCTGCATCATAGTTACTATAATATCGGTGTATCATCTATATGTATTAGTTTTGTTGAAAAATATTTCTAGAATTAATAGTAGGCAAGTAGTAATATGATTTTTTTTATATATTATTGTTATTTATTACTGTTTTAATCTTCTTGTTTTTCTTGTTTTGGCTGCCACCGACTCCAAAAATAACTAATTAATGTAAAAATTTCAATAACAGTAGTGTAAAATATTATCTATTTAAATTTACTGTCTTCTAATCAAGGTACAAAGTTATTTTAAAATATTTATTGCCCTTTTTTGAAGGCGGTTTTTATGTTTTTTTTAAAAACAATTATATTATTTTTAAATTATTAGTGGTATTATAGTTTAATTTGTATTTTAAATATGCCGCAGCAGTTCTCATTTTGCGAACTTCCTGGTAGGTCAGTGGTTAAAGCGAATGCTTTTAAAAACAAAAAAATAACTGTCATCGTATACACCAACAACTTTCAGAATGGGGTGAATTGGATGCTGTGTTAAGAAATATCAGTTTACATTTTGATCCAGGCTGTGTTTCGATCTAATCATAACATCTGTTTAAGCTGCTGCTCGATAATCGAAACATGTAACATCTGGACATTAATACATACCACATACACAAATCTGTCTCTGGAATATACCTGTTCGTTCCGGCATCACACAGAAAATATAGATATTTAATTGGTTTCAACAACGTAAAAGCACGGGGTCCAAGTTGCAATCTGAAGTACATTTTGAGACATTAGGACACATACGTTTTATATGTATACTGCAGTGACTTAAATACAGCTTAATTGATTTTGACGGTACTTAAGACTGTGGATTTTGTAAAGAACATTGGAAATTATAAACGATGGCGGTAAAGCAGAAGAGGGATTGGGTTTTTGTATACCAAATGTAGACTGTCTTTTCTGATTGATTTAAAGTAAATTTCTATTGATATCGTATAAAAATATTAGGCTTGTATAAAAAAATACTTAAGGGGTTTGGAGGTGAAGAGTAGTTTGGTTTTTGTTAAGGTAGTGTGGAAATTATATTTCTCTTTGTTTTAAAGTATACATGTGCAAAGTTCCATCGATACCGGATAAAAACTGTAGCTTTGTGTAAAGAACATTTACAAAAATTAAATGGGGTACGGGAGTGAGCGGTTGGGTTTTGTAAACAGAATGTTTCTCTTTGTTCTTAAGTATACATTTGCAGTGTACCATCGAAATCTGATGAAAACGGTAGGTATCTATAAATAACAATGGAAATTAGGAGGGGTGGGGGTAGAAGGGAAGAGGGGTTGGGGTTCTGCAACCTAATTAAACACAATTGTTATGTATTTTTAAAGTATACATGTGCAAATTTTCTTCAGAATCAGATAGAAACTGTGCTTTTTGTAGATTAAAGGGGTGGAAAAGGGGAGAGAGGTTTGGCTTCTCTAAATCAAATGCAGACAGTATTTTTCTGTTTGTTTTGAAGTATACATGTGCATACTTCCTTCAAAATCGAATAGAAACGGTAACTTTATATAATGACAGTAATTAAAGGGGAATAGTGTTTGTGTTTTTGTCAAAGTAATGGGAGTAGTATGTTTCTTTTTCTATTTGTTTAAAGTATACACATGCGAAGTTCCACCGAAATCGGATTAAAATGTGGGTTTGTACAAACATTAAGGGATGTAAAAGGGGAGCTAGGATTTTTAATTTTTTAATTTTTTGGTCAGAAATCTTCTCCATAAAAAATACATATATGTGCCAACTTTCATACAGATCGGTCAAATGGTGTCAACTGTAGCTTTTCAAAAAGAAAATTGACAAAAGTCAAGGGTTCAGTTTTTTCAAACCAAAAGCTGACATAATTTTTCTCCTTGTTTTAGAGTAAAAGTTTGCTAAGTTCTATCTAAACTGGATAAAAACTGTGGGTTTGTATAAAAATTAAACGGTTTAATTGTGAGTGGGTGTGGTTTTTTGATTTTTGTTTGTCAGAAACCTTACTCGTGAAGAAAATTTATATAAGCGCCATCTTTTATGGTAATACGTCAAACGGTGGCGACTGTAGCTTTTTATATATATATATAAAAACATTGACAAAAATTAAGGGGTTGGTAGGAGGGAGAGGGGTTGAGCTTTGGCAGACCAAATGTAGACAAAATTTTTCTGTTTTGTTTGTAAGAATACATTGGCAAAGTTCAATCAAAATCAGATATGAAATATAGCTTTCTATAAAATTAAGGGGTGCAAAGGGGGGGATGGGGTGGCTTTTTTATTTTTTTTGGTCAGAAACCTAGTTCATGAAAAATTACATGTATATGACAACTTTAATGGAGATCAGTTAAATGATGTCGACTACAGTTTTGTATAAATAACATTGGCAAAAATTATGGGGTGGATAGGGTGAGAGGGGTTCAGTTTTTTCAAAACAAATGTTTACAGCTGTTTTCTCTTTATTTTTGAATATATACGTCTAAAGTTCCATTGAAATTGGATAAAAAATGTGGCTTTGTATAAAACTTAAGGGATGTAAAGGGAGAGAGAGGTGTTTTTTTATTTATTTATTTTTGGGTCAGAAACTTTCTACATTCAATTCTGGCAAAGAAATTCTTAATCCACGCATACGTAGTCGCGGGTATCTCTTAGTTCTTTATACAATGCTACAGTTTTTATCCGATGTTGAATGTACTTTGCACATCCACACCCCCAGCAACGATGGGTACTCTGCTCTTGGGAAAGACGGAAATACCACATTTATTGTATATCCCAAAGCATTACAATAATTATTTTCCTATTTAATTTAAGCACAAAAAACCATTGACTTTATTTTATTTTTTGCATGTAGGTATGTATGCTTTGCGTACGTGTACCCACTTAGAGCCAAACGTAGGCATTTCAACGCATGTAGGGCAAAGCTAGTCTTATATATAAAAATCAATGTACGTTTGGTACATATTGTAAGAATACACAGCCAGTTTGTTTTTTAAATAATTAATAATTAATATGTGTGTGTTGCTAAAAGTGTTTTATATCGTGTTATTATTATGTCTTAAGTGTTGTATTAAGGAATTCAAAGCATCGTTATTACCAGAAAAAAAGTACATGAAAATCTCTGGAATAAACACTACAGGGAGGAAGATCTTTGACGAAAAGAACGGAGAGAAGGAAGCAGAGATCATGATGTGTAGTTACGGCGAAGTTTAATGAAATTGAGAATTGTGTTGTTAATATAAAATAACAATAAAAGAAACGAAAGTTTATAATAAATAATAATAATTTTACATGTGGCGACTGTGACCGTGACGCAGAGCTAATTATTTAGCTCGTAATAAAAGAAGCCTGTAATCTTCGGAAAGGAAGTGATGAAAATTTTGTAAATAACAATGGATGGAAAAGATTCGGAATTAGTTGAGGAGCGGGCAGTTACCGAATTGGATGGTGATGATGATTCAACAACTGGCATCGCGGGGAAAAACCCGTGGAACGACGACAGTAATTCTATAAAGGAAATGTTAGCAATGATTATGAGAGAACAAATAGAAACAAAACGCGAAATGCAGAAAATGAATCATAATCACCAACAAACGATAATAGAATGGAGAAAGGAAAGAGCTAATATTTCTCATGAAATTAACTCTCAGATAGACAAAGTACATGAGCATATTTCTCAACGTGAAGATTTAATGGTTAAGAAGGTACAAAAGTTAATACAGATAGAACAGCAGAACCGCGAGGAGTCGGTGAAGATAGCACTGGACGAGCAGAGAGGGATAAACAGTGAATTGGTGAGTGACATTCAAGAAGCCAAACATGAAATATCACTGGTACAAACTAATATGAAAGAATGGGAAAACAGTGACCAGAAAATAAACCAAGAAACCAGGAGGAAGAGTGAAATGCTTTCTACTTTCACGGATAAAGATGAGGGAAATTATGAGTCGGAAACGGAAGAAATGGACGAAATCATTGAAGCTGGGGAAGATTATGAAGATGCAGAGAAAGAGGCAGAGGATAGCGAAGGAGAAGATGATGAAGTTAATGGAAATGATGATGAAGAAGGCCTTGATGAAGATGATGTAGAAGAAGAAGAAGAGAATGGAGACTACGTACTTTCGAGGGACAGAGTGGCGACTAACGAAGAAAGTGAAGAAGAAAATGAGATAAAAAGTTGGCTAATAAAGAACTATAGACTGGGAGAACATGATAAGAATGAATCAACCAGAGGCAAGGTGAAAAAGAAGAAAGGGCTCGATATGTACCACGAGGGCCACAACATTGTAAGGTGTACGAGTGGAAGAAAGGTGGCGGAGAGTGCAAGGAAGATGCAACGATAGGGAAAGTGAAGATGAAGAGGGAGTGACACATGAGAATATTGAATCAGAGGAATTGTTGGGATTAGAAAAAAAAATATATATATATGTGATCTGAACTTATACCGGAGGTGTGAATGAATGTAACTATGGCTGAAAATGTATGTATGGGTGAGTGGTGTGATGTTATATCACACAAAATTTGACAAAATTCAAATTTTGGTGACAAATTGGCCGAGGGGATGTGTAAGAATACACAGCCAGTTTGTTTTTTAAATAATTAATAATTAATATGTGTGTGTTGCTAAAAGTGTTTTATATCGTGTTATTATTATGTCTTAAGTGTTGTATTAAGGAATTCAAAGCATCGTTATTACCAGAAAAAAAAGTACATGAAAATCTCTGGAATAAACAGTACAGGGAGGAAGATCTTTGACGAAAAGAACAGATGAGAAGCAGAGATCATGATGTGTAGTTACGGCGAAGTTTAATGAAATTGAGAATTGTGTTGTTAATGTAAAATAACAATAAAAGAAATGAAAGTTTATATAATAATAATAATAATTTTACAATATGTATGTCCTCTATGCGCTCCTAAACCGTTGAAACTTCGCTGAATTGTTGAGTGCGCGTGGCAGAATGTTCCTCACAAATAAAATTTAAAAATAACTACCTCGTTCTTTACAACCGTTAATTTAAACAAATCCACAGATTTAGTATAATTTGAACCATAATTTGCACACGAAAGTATTAAAACAAATTGAAAAATATTGCCTTTACATATGATTTCCGAAAACGCAACCCTTCACATTCCCCTAATTTAGACAAACCCACAGAATTTATTCGATTTTGATCGAAATTTGCACACGTATACTTTAAAACAAACAGAAAAATACTGCCTATATTTGGTTTCCAAAAATGAAACCCCTCTACCACTTTACATCCCATTAATTTTTTGTTAATGTACTTTTTATAAAGGTACAGCTTTTAACCAGTTGTGAAGGAACTATGAACTATATTTTTTAGAGAAATAGAATAATAATGTCTAAATATGGTTTGCCTAAGCCCACCCCTCTCCTATTTTACTCCCTCTCCTCTTAATTTCCAATGATCTTTATTGAAACTCACACTTTTTATCCAAAGTTGAAGGTACTTTGCACATACATCCCCCATCTTGGAGAAGAGGCAAAGGCCACAGATATTGTATATCCAAAAGAAGTATAGTAATTTTTTTCCAATTTAATTTATGCACAAAATAACCATTGACTTTAATTCATTTTTTGCATGTAGGTGTATGCCTTGCGTTTGTATACCCACTTATAGGAAAACACCGGGCAAAGTTAGTCTTATATATTTGAATGACGTATTGTCGGAGGATGATTCAGTCCCACAATTGTCATCTTGCGAGCTGACGGCCCCCCAGCCCGCTAGGTCTGGGCGTTCGCAGAAGGGTATTCTGGTAGTTGGGAGCTCTAATGTTAGGCGGTTTATAGAGCCCCTTAGGGAAACGTAGACTACTCGGGGAAGAAATCCAAAATCCATTCGATGTGTATTCCGGGTGGTCTGATCCGAGATGTGGAGCAGGCCTTCCCGGATGTGGTTCAGAGCCGTATTGTGGGGCTGAACCAGAGACTACGACGTTTCTGTGATGATATTGGCTGCAGATTTCTCGATCTCCGCCATAGGGTTGAGTCATGTAGGGTTCCCTTGAATAGGTCAGGTGTGCACTACACACGTGAATCGGCTACACGGGTGGCAGGGGCCGTGTGGAATGCACTGGGTGGTTTTTTAGGCTGAGGGAGGAAGACCCGAAACACGAAATACAGTTACGGGCAACCCACTCAGATGAAACACCGGAATGTAGGAGGAACATAAAAGGGTCACAACAGTTAAAAGTACTCGTAATTAACTGTAGAAGCGTTTGTAGCAAACAACCAGAACATGAAAGCGTTATTTGTAGCACAGAAGCGGATACCATTATTGGTACAGCAAGTTGGCTAAAACCGGAAATAAGTTCCGTCGAAACTTTTAAAGACTGCGTGAACGTTTTTCGTAAAGACAGATTACATTCTCATGGAGGTAGGGTAGTTATAGCTGGGAGGAAATTCCTCCCATGTAATGAAATAGACGTCGATACTATCTGTGAAATCATATGTACGAGGCGTATTCCAAAAGTAAGGTCCGTTTGATCATAATAAAAACATCGTTCAGGATACAAGGTTTTTATTAACGTCAGTATGTAACAACATATCTAGTTCACTTTTCCACATAATCGCCGTTCATATCTATACACTTTCTGTAACGCTGTACCAGTTTCTTTAACCCCTCGGCATAAAAGTCTGCCGCCTGGGACCTGAACCAATTGGTAACGCTCGTCTTGAGTTCTTCATCGGTTTGAAATCGTTGTCCACCAAGCCACCGTTTCAAATGCAGGAAGAGAAAATAGTCGCTTGGTGCAAGATCTGGACTGTAAGCAGGGTGGTCTAGGATTTCCCAACGAAACTCTTGAATCTTCTCTTTGGTTTTGGAAGCGGTATGCGGGCGTGCGTTGTCGTGCAGGAGGATGATGCCAGACAACAGTTTCCCGCGGCGTCGATTTTGGATGGCACGTCTCAGTTTGGTGAGCGTTGCACAGTACACGTCAGCTGTAATGGTTGTCCCACGGTCCTTGAATTCGATCAAAAGGACGCCCTTTTCGTCCCAAAACACGGAAGCCATCATTTTGCGATTCGTGTACGGCGATTGCTTACACTTTTTTGGTTTGGGTGAACCGGAATGGCGCCACTGCATTGATTGTTGTTTTGATTCTGCGTTGATGTACGCTATCCACGTCTCGTCTCCCGTAACAATTTGGGAAAACAAACTGTCTCCATCTTGTCTATAGCGCTCCAAAAATGGTCGTGCGCTATGCATTCGTTGCTCTTTGTGCTGAGCGGTGAGCAGTTTTGGCACCCACCGCGCACAAAGCTTCCGATATTCAAGCTCTTCAGTGACAATCCTGTAAATTGAGGTTCTAGCAACATTTTGGAATTCCATAGCCAGACCACTAATCGTCAAACGCCGATCACTTCGCAGTTTTTGGTTAACTTGCTAGACGATGTCGTCGGTCCGAATACCGGGCCTGCCACTCCGCTGTTGATCGTGCACATCTGTGCGATCACTTTGAAATTCTCGATACCAGTGTCGAACTTGTTTCTCACTCATTATGTTGTTCCATACACTACACACAATTCGCGATGGATGTCCGCAGCTGACGATCCTTTTGCCAACAAAAATCTAATCACACCGCGCACTTCACAACTGGCGGGAGCTACGATTGTCGCGGCCATTTCGAACTGCTCTCAACAATAGATATACGGCTACTGCGGCACGCCAACAATACTGCATATTTACCAGGAGTTGGTAGATGGCGCTGCAGGTGGGAAACGTCATTCAGGCCTATCATCTGTGACATCTTGTACCCCGGACCTTACTTTTGGAATACGCCTCGTATTATACTCAATGTTGCTGGATCAAAACTCGTCATAGGCGCTTTCTACCGTCCACCCGATTCTGACATAGCTATCGCCGAGGAATTAAGAAGTAATGTTAACAGTATAGCTAGCCGTTTTCAGGATCATGTTATGAGTCTGGGAGGCGACTTCAGTCTGCCTTATATCGAATGGCGTAATTTTGTTCACATTACTGGTAGCAGGGATAAGGCAGCTTCTGAAGTAATTCTTGATTTGTTCTCAGATAATCATCTCGAGCAGTTAGTGAATCAACATACGTGGTGTCATAACGGTAGCGAAAACATTTTAGATTTGCTGGTTACTAAAAGGCCAGAATTATTCACCGACATTTCAACGACCACTGGAATAAGCGATCACAAAGCGGTAATTGCTACTATCAAATTAATGACCAAGCGAAAAAGGGGAAATGGACGGATTGTATACAGATTCAATAAGGCCTCAAAGGAGTGGAGGAATAACTACCATAACTTTAAGTTAACAAAGGACACCGTTGAAGAGATGTGGCATCGATTTATACATATAGTCAGGGAAGGTATGGAAGTACATATATCGAAGCGGAAAATAAATGGGGTGAATGATCCACCGTGGTACACATGCGAAGTCAAATGATTACTCAAAAAACAGAGAAGGATACACGCTCGCTACAGAAGGAAGAGGTCTCGCAGCGATTTAGAAACCTTGGCTGAGTTAAGAGGACGTGTGAAGAATGTGATGCGTGAGGCCTTCAACGATTTTCATTCAAACACTCTCTTTAAGAGTCTCGCAGAAAATCCAAATAAATTTTGGTCGTATGTTCGAAAAGTCAGTTGTACCAACAGAAATATTCCAGTACTACTTCGTGAACGGTCCGAGGTTAAAGAAAGCCACGATAAACCTTAACGTACTAAATACTGTATTCAAAAATTCATTTACTGACGAAAGTAAGGATAGCATTCCAGATTTCCTACGTCGTATCGAGTTGGAGATGGAATCATTACGAATAGATACTGCAGGTATCATAAAGCAATTAGATCTCCTGAAGTGGGGGAAAGCACCTGGCCCGGATGGAAAGATTATTTTCAGAGTATGCCGTGGAAATCCGGCCATTTCTGTCTCATATGTTGAGTAAATCCCTAGAAGAGCGAAAAGTACCTTCAGACTGGAAAATAGCGCAAGTAACTCCGATGTTCAAGAAAGGTGATCGAAGCGATCCTGGAAACTACCGTCCCACATCTATAACATCTGTTTGTAGTAGAGTTATGGAGCATATTATATGCTCGAACATTATGAATTTCCTAGATGATAATAATTTGCTTACAACAAATCAACACGGATTTCGGAAGAAAAGATCATGTGAAACACAGCTGGCCCTATTTACACATGACGTAATGAAAGTTATTGATGCAGGTTCACAAGTAGATGCAATTTTTTTAGATTTTCAGAAAGCCTTTGACTCTGTGCACACAACCACCTTTCAGCGAAGCTAGGAGCGTACGGTATATCAGATCAGCTCTGTGAATGGATAAAGGATTTTCTAACTGGTCGATCGCAGTATGTAGTTGTTGAAGGAGAAAGTTCTTTTAATCTAGATGTTACATCGGGTGTACCTCAAGGAAGTGTAATAGGACCACTTCTTTACTTAATTTTTTTAAACGATCTCGGAGACAAAGTGAAAAGCATTTTTAAATTGTTTGCTGATGATGCGGTTATTTATAGGGAAGTAAGGAATTTGGCCGATTGATTAGAAATTCAGCGTGATCTGGATGTTATTTTGGCATGGTGTGCTGAGTGGCAACTCACACTAAATTGTAAAAAGTGTAAGACAATGAGCATAACTAACAAAAAGAATCCGATTGTTCAGAAATTCGAGGTAAACAGTTCAGTTATTGATATGGTCGATTCTATGTAATATTTGGGAGCAACAGTACAAACGAATATGAAATCGGACTTACATATTAATACGTTGGTAGGTAGAGCTAATTCTAGGCTGCGATTCTTAGGTCGAAAATTGAAAAATTGGAATGAACAAACAAAGGAGATAGCGTAGAAATCTCTTGTGCGTCCACATTTTGACTATTGTTGTGCCATTTGGGATCCGTTTCGTAAGGGGTAGATTGATAGTATAGAGAAAGTACAGAAAAGAGCCGCTCGATTCGTGACCGCTTGCTACAGTCCTTATGAAAGCGTTACAGAACTGATTAGTAGACTAGGCTGGGAGTCTCTGGTAGATTGACGACGCACGTTTCGTATAAACTTATTGGTAAACATGCGTACTCCCACTTTCACTTACGAGTGTGGTGAAATACTTCGTCCACCAACCTATTTGGGTTGGAAGACAGGAAAGATAAAATTAGGGAAATAAGGTGCTGAACTGATTCTTATATGAATTCTTTTTTCCCTCGTACCATTAGGGATTGGAATGCACAAGAAAGAGATTAGGTTTGGTGTTGAGCACCCTCTGCCACCCACCATTTTGTGAGTTGCATAGTACAAATGTAGATGTAGATATATATATAACAATCAATGTCTGTCTATCGGTCTGTTTGTCCTCTATGCGCTCCTAAAACGTTTGTCCGATTACGGTGTAACATTGGTGAGTTGTCGAGTGCGCATCTGCGAAGGTTCCTGAGGAAAAAGAATTCCCAAAACTTCATCCCAATTACACCCCAAAATTAAAAAAAAAAAAGATTTTATCCGATTTCCATGGATATTTGACCATACATACTTTAAAATAAACAGAAAAATACTATCAAAATTTGGAATTCAGAAACACAATCCCTCTCCCCATTTCTTCTCCACAATTTTTACATATGGTTTTTGCACACAGCCATAATTTTTATCCGATATCGACGGAACTTTGGACACGAGTAGGGTTAAAACAGCGAATACAATGAAAGGGACCGCCACCACCCACCCTGCCCCCTCCCCCGCCTCATGTAGCCATCTACCTTAAAACTTAATTAAAATTTCTGTCAGAGGGAAAATAAACGGCCTTTCCGTCCCATTACTTGCGAGAATTACCTGACGAAAATGCTTCACATCCCTGGCGGCCTTTTAATTAAAATTTCTGACAGAGGGAAAATAAACGACCTTTTACCTGTCAGCCTGCCTATTACCCGCGGGTATTAATGTCTGGCTACCTGCGAGGATTGCTTCACATTCTTGGCGCCTTTTTAATTAAAATTTCTGACAGCCGAATAATAAACAGCCCTACCAAGATTGATTTCCTCCCCGCGGCCTAGAATTTCTGACAGCCTAATAATAAACGGCCCTTTGAAGATTTCTTCACCTCCCTGGCGGCCTTTTAATTAAACTTTCTGACAGTCGGAAAATAAACGGCCCTGCGAAGATTGCTTCGGGCCGCCCGCTTTCTTTTTAATCAAAATTCCGGACGGGAGGACGCTGGGTTGGTCCCCCCTCCACCGGAGCCAGTTAGGGGCCTCTAACGGCAGTATAAAAGAAAAGTTTATGATTAATCACGATTTTGAACTGAAATGCTGTCTGATATTCACATTTTTTCCTCCGTTTTACTATACAATGGTCTTAAAATAGAAATTATTCACAATTTCACCAATTTTGTCCGAAGTAATGATTAATCACTATTTTATACTGAAATGCAGTCTAATATTTTTTCCTCCGTTTTTCTATACAGTGGTCTTAATATAATAATTATTCTCAAATTAATAGTAACTATTGAAATAATTAGCATATTTTCGTAAAGTGTGTTAAATGGTTAAAACTCCGTTGGTTTAATTAAGCGGGAAGGAATTCAGCAAGTTGAAGTTGGGAAATTGTGAAACCTATTGCCGGTACAATCAGGCCTACTATTCCGAAAGATACCGCCAGGGTTAACGTCCCCATCCAAGGTAGATTACTAGAATTCAGTTTAGTTTTCCGTGATAAGTGAATAATAACTCGTATGGCGGCCCGTTCAGGTCTACTCTTCCGAAAGATACCACCAGCCTTAACATCCCCATCCAAGGTAGTTTATTAGAATTCACTCAGTTTAATTTTGCCGTGATATGTCGATACATTGAATGAGAAGGAATTCGGCCATTGCCTTTTGAATGAAGCATCCCGGCATTCACCTGGGGCGATTTTGGGAAACCATGGAAAAACCAAATCTGGATGCTCGGACTAAAATTCGAACCCGCGTCCTCACGAATGCGAGGCCAGAACGTTTACTGCTCACCTAATACGCTTGGTGTAGTATGAAATGCCCCGCTTTTAATGACCATACGTCGACGTGGCGTAAAGCCATAAATCGAACACGAAAATCCACCTGATGACCTGGTATTACTTGCGTACACAGAATTCAGTCTGGCTGATCTGTTAATCTAGATGAGTGAAGAAATTTTAAGTCCTGTTGGTGGACTAACACTAAAAACGAGAGTCTCCATAGGCTGTAGTTCTGTTGACGACTTCTTCAAATGTCGACCGATGCACGTCTCTGTCTCAGCGACAAAAATCACGCCGAATTAGAGGCAGAACTGGAGCCAAATAATGGAAATAAGCCATTCGCAGAAGATAACGATACACATTGCGTTCTTGGATGCGGAAAATAAGTTTCACCTAGCATCATACTAACTCAATTACTATATCCCAGGTTCAATGTGACACCTGAAACTTATGTGCTCTGGAATTACATTATATGAGTCTCAGAACCATTCAGTATTCAAAATCGTTTCGAATTTGCCACAACGAACGATACTACACATTTACAAGTGCTTCAATTAACTTAAGGTAGAAACCTCAAGTTTCTTTGGACTCTTACATGTTCATGCAGACCTCGTTAGATAAAATTATAGGAACCCCCTGACAATGACGTACATATTACGCTCGTATTTCACGAACCTCGAGAATTTCCAATTAGTTAAGCGAAAAGAAGTCTCCACATACAAATACATGGATTCACATCAAAGAAAATGGTGACTTATCGTTGTGGCCCTCCCTTCCTTTTGCGATATTCATTCACCAATACACGCCTTATATACATCAAGCCCGCCCTTCATCTGTAATTAGACTTCCAATTACCCTCATTCTAGTTTAGCTTTGATAAAGATGAAGTATAAACCACGGTGGTAATTTACCTGCACACACCGGACATGATGGGTGTGCGATAACGCTCTGGCCTTGCATTCGGCAGAAGGCAGGGTTCGAATCCCCATCCGACCATCCAGTTTTCGGTTTTCCCCAAATCACTCCAAGTGAAAACCCGGTATTGTCCCTTCAAAAGTCCATGACAGAATGCCTTCCTTGTCACCAGATCTTTTCCGCCTCTAATGACCTTGACGCCGACAAGTCGTAAAGGCATAAGCAAAAATAAAAAAAGGATACAACTACTTCTCCACTTCATGATTATTATTTTTAATGTTATTCTTGGAGTATGATTTCAACCCAACAATCTTTACTAATTCCAGACGGTGGGCGATACTCAATCTCAATGAAGCCGATAGTTATTCAACGATGAATGTCCGAAACGGTCTCCAGCTTGTTATACCACAAGTATCTTCGCGCGCCACCTCCATGTCTGTAGCTGTGACATCTAAAGGGCATACGGAACTCTGTCTCTGTGATTTATCCCATGGGTTTCGAGAGACTCGGAAAGGGGAACACCTTTATATTTTCTCTGGATCACTTCCGGTGTAGGCCTGTATTTTCCTATTAACTGAAGGTTTGAGAATGTGGCTTGTACAAAAGAGGAGTAATATAGCCAACACATGACTTTCTATACATTGTGGCTACCAAGTATCTTTACTCTTTCCTAAATATTTATTGATCTTATTTCGACCTTGAAATTGGGAACACTGACTCATTTCTACAGAGAATGTGGGAAGATGGTAAGATGTATGTTGGCGGATGGCAGCTTGAGCATGTCTGAGTGATGTTGTTTATGTGGTGCCCATGTCTCGATATTTAAAATCTTGTGAAAATGAGGTCTCTCTATACTGGAGGTGTACCTGTGTTTCAGTTTGGTGTCTGTGTGTGTGGCTGGCTGGTGTACCTGCCAAATGGCAGCTACTCAGAAAACTTTTGTTATATTATTAGATCTACAATGTTTCGGAGTTGTGATAGGCACGAAGCGGTGGCGAAAACTACGACGTTATGAGAATCTATACGATATTTATGTTGGAAGACGCTAGAGTTGTCCCTGAACCTGGGATAAATGAGTGGGGTGAATAACATCTGACCGCAGGAGTCAGAATTGTTTTGAGGCAAAGGACACTAGATGAGAAGTGTATTGGTCTACACATCCCTCATATGTAATTTGGGCGCATTACAATACGGATACCTCACGAGGGACCAACTGGCGTTAAGATGTGCCCTAAAGTCCTTAGTAAGGACGAGGAGGCGAAGCTTCATATTGCACCCCCAAGTCTCCGGTCACAGTGAAAAATTCATGCTTAGTAGTAGTATTGCGACCTTTCTTGCTTGATGTACATGCAAAGTCCTTCCTAATCAGCATATCTGACCAATTATTGCCATAATAGTGAAATTTATGATCGTTCACAATGCTCTATATTTCTATCATCGTCATATGCAGATTCAGAACGTAACAAGCATCTCCCCAAGTCCACACATACGTTCGAACGCCCACCATCATGCGTCAACACTCACTCCCACACCCATACAGACCCTCTCTACCCAGCTCACACATGGACAGATCGACATAAAGAAGTGCGAAAATGTGCAAAATAGATTAAAATAATTGAAAAATGACCAGTTAGAGAAATAGAACAAAGTATCGAGTATTACAGGGAGCAAGAGAGAAGCATTTTTGTGAAAAATACAGTTTCAGTAAGAAGCATAAAAAGCCTATGAATTCCCTAAATTTCATGAAAATCGGTAAAAACTGATTAAAATACGTAAAATATTACCAAAATTATGTAATTTCCTTCACAAAAAGACGTCGTTGGTTGACATGACAATTACACCTGCGTACATCACAGATTGCAGTGCGCAACTATATGATGTGTTTTCTTTACTACAACTGGCTACAGAAAAATGTCATATATGTACAAAAATGTGTGTTTCGGCTGTAGCGACAGTTCCCAGAGAAACCTGCATGGCTCCTCAACCATAAACATCACGTCACAGTTAGGGAGGGCAAAGGATGCAAACTACGGATGTTATCGATCAAAGGCCACAGCTTAGGAAAACTAGTTGATGAGTATTCACTAAACATACAATCTTCCTATCATGATAGAGTGTGCAAAGGATGAAAACATAATATGTGTGCATCACAGTACTCAATGTATTCGATCAAAGTTGCTGACAGGATGTATCAGACACACAAGGCATAGCTAAAACCACTATCATCAGCAGGTTTACGAACTTACATAACTTACATTAAACTCAGGTTAATATATGGTGTTAAACTACATGCCATATTGGGGTAAGGTACGTTAGGTTAGTCCAAGTTAGGTTAGTCCACCACATCTGAGCGTGTTACGTAGGCTGGCACATTCAGCAAAAGTTAAATCTCGATCGAGGTGTTACAGTTATGTGCGCCATTTACTCAAAATAGCTTGTGAAGCGTTTACTTCATGTAATGGAGGTGGGATAAGTTAGCGTAAGCTCAGGTTAATCCTTATTTTTCATAAATTGGGAGCGCATGTGAAGCGAAAACTTTATATAATGAGGGTGTGCAGCACTAGAGGTTAACATCACCGTTAGGCTAATAAATCATCACACCCTAGCAGTAACTCAGTACTGCTAGTGGGCTTATTTTGTTCAACAGCATGTACCAGTTGTCAAGGTCAGTCGGGTTAAAATGTTGAATCTCCAACAGAAGAAGATACTTACATCAACGACGAAACAACTAATGTATCACTGTCACAACAATTTACGTCGACTAAGGAGGATGTAGAAGGTGATGATGGAGGAAGAGGAGAAGAAGAATAAGAAGACCTTATGTTCCACTAAATCAATAAAATAGACCGTGGAGTAGGCATACCGGTGAAACAATGTTAAAAAAAATGTGCTAAGTACACTACCTCACAGGTGGCGTGGAATCGTGTGAATTTTATGGAGAATACAACTTCCGTGAATTTTAGAATTCCTTGTTCTAAGAAATGGTAAATATTAGGGAAAAAAGTATAAGAACTATTTTTGTAAATAATTAAATGATCTACAATTTTTGTATGAGTTTGTTTTTTATAAAACTAACCGTTTCGCTATAAAAAAAAATATATATTTACGGAAAACCCATTTTTGCAAATTTTACCTTAAACAAATTTTTTTGCACACTTGGGATCGATGAGGACTTTTCACAATTTCATTATAAAGGTATTGTAACAGCCCTAATACCTGAATTTTGAATAGCATTGTACTGTATGAAATATTTGTAGTGAGCTAAAGTTTGCTTGAAAGTGATTTGGTATGTTGGTTTTGTAATTTCTTGTAAATAAGTGTATATAGACTTTGTTTTAGGTAAGAAAATTATTTAAAGACCATTTAATATGTTTAAGAACCGAATGGTGCAAGAGAATTTCTTAAAAGTTTGTAATTCCATGTATAAATGTAAGTTACGATGTCTACAGGACAATTTTCCACCATTTGAAAGGATTTCTGTAAATAATTTTGTATTTAAGTATCTCTAATTACCATTTCTTATCATTTTGTAATGTTATTAATTAATTTTGTATCAATTCCAATTGTTTTTAATATGTTTGATTGTTTGAGTGATTGTTAATGATCGAGAAATATCGGGCGGATGCCTTTGAAGAATTCTCGTAAATTCGATAGACTCTATATAAACAGATCGCCTGGACAGAGTTTTCATGCAAGTTTTCATTCAGTTTTCGATTCAATTCAAGTATTGCATCTTTGGATTGTAACAACTATGCTTGTGAATGTCGCAGACTTGTTTTGATTGAAAATAAACGAGCATCAACATACATTGTTTTTTGGTGGACTTTTTAATTAATAAATGCAGTAAATTAAACCACCAAAGAACCTTAACAGTATCTCTAACGTTCATTCAAATTTTCAGCTTGTTGGGAATTTATGCAGAGTGAATTTCTATTTTGACCGGGTTTTTATCCAATATCGATGGAACATTGAACATGTATTCTTCAAAACCAACAGAAAAATTGTGTCTACATTTTGTTTTCAGAAACCTAACCCCTCTCACCCTTTCCAACCCGTAATTATATTCAATGTTATTTATGCAATGCTACAGTTTCGATCCAATTTTGAAGGAACTTCGCCCACTAATACTTTAAAGCAAACAGAAAAATGTAAATATGTCTGCTTTATGTATGTGTACCCACTTAGAAAGAAAAATAGGCATCGCAACGCATGCCGGGAAAAGCTAGTCTTATATATAAAAATCAATGTCTGACTGTCTGTCCATCTTTCTGTTCTCTTTGCGCTCATGAATCGTTCGTCCTATTACGGTGAAACTTTGCTGAGTTGTTGAGTGCGCGTCTGCGAATGTAGCTGACAAAAATATATTCCTAAAAACCACCCCCTCTTCCCCATTACTCCCTCTAATTTAAAAAAACACAGATTTTATCCGATTTGCACACATATACTTTAAAATAAACAGAAAAATACTGTCAACATTCGGTTTTTGGAAACACAACCACTCTCTCCCTTCCTACCCCATAATTTTTGGCAACAATGGTTTACCCCATCCCCTCTCCCACCCCTTAATTTTTATACAAACCCACCCACACTTTTTATCCGATTTCGATGAAACTATGTGCACGTATACTTAAAAAAAAAATGCTAAAATACTATAGACATTAGTTTTACAAAAACTCAATCCCTCTCCCTTTTCCACCCATTCATTATTGTCAGTGTTCTTTAAACAATGCTATAGTTCCTATCTGATTTTGAAGGAAGTTTACACACATATACTTTAAAGCAAAAAGATGAATACTGTTTCCATTTAGTTTGGGGAAGCCCAGTCCCACCATCCACCTTTTCCCCTCCCCTATTAATTTCCAGTAATCTTTACTAAAAACCATAGTTTTTATGTGATTTCGATGGCACTTTGTTTTTGTATACTTCAACACGGGGGAGAAAATGCTGTTTACATTTAAACAACCGACTGCTCTCCCCCTTTAACCCAACCACCTATTTCTGTCAATATTTCATATACGTACCCACAGTTCTTATACTCAGTTGTTATATGATATCGATCAAACTTTGCACATGTATACTTTAAAACAAACAGAAAAATACTGTCCAAATTTGGTTTGCCTAAGCCCACCCCTCACCCCTTTTAACCCCTCCACTTCTAGATTCCAAAGATCTTTAATTGACACCCACAGCTTTTATCAGATTACAATGAAAGTTTGGTGAATTGTTGAGTGCGCGTCTGCAAAGATTCTTCACAAAAAATTCCATAAGCTACCCCCTCTTCCCCATCACAACCTTCAATTTAATCAAACCCCTCATATGTTATCCGATTTCTACGAAAATTTGCGCACTTATACTTTAAAACAAAAAGAAAAATACGGCCTAAATATAGTTTCCGAAAACGCTACTCCTCTTCCGCTATTACATCACCCAAATTTCAACAAAAACCACAGAATTTATCCGATTTTGATGGAAATTTCCATATGTATTCTATAAAAACAACAGAAAAATACTGCACATTGTCAATGTTGTCAGTACTTAAAAAAACGCAAGACCTCATTCCCTTTACATCCCCCAAATTTTGCCAATGTTCTTTATACAAAACAACAGGTTTTACCAGATTTTGAAGGTACTCTGGACACGTACACTTGAAAACAAACAGAAAAATTCGGTCTACATTTCGTTTTGCCTAAACCCACCCTACTCCCCTTTTACCCCTCCCCTCGTAATTTCCATTTGTCATTATTGAAACCCACAGCTGTTATCCATTACGATGAAACTTTGGTTAGTTTTTAAGTTCGTGTCACGGAAAGTTCATGACAAAAAGAAAAAAAAAAAGCCCATAGAAAACTAAAATACCTCTTAAAAACAATCCCATCTTCCCCTTTACACCCCATAATTCAAACAAACCCACAGATTTTATAGATTTCGAAAGACATTTGCACATGTATACTTTTAAACAATTTGGAAAATATTTCTTAAACATGATTTTTTTTTAAAAAAACCAACGCCTCTTCCCCTTACATCCCTCAATTTAAGCAGACCAACAAATTGTATCCGAATTCGATAGAAATTTGCAAACACGTAGCTATTAAAAAAAAACCTGACAAATTCTTCCATTTATTGGTTTTTAAAAACGGAACCGTCTCTGCCTTTGAATCCCCTTAACTTTTGCAAATGTTCTATATACAAAGCTACAACATTTATCCGATTTCGATAGTTATTTACATGTGTATACTTTATAAAATACAGAAAAATATTTTATGCGCATGGTTCGTCAAAGCCAAACCCTCTCCCCTTTTACTCTCTCCTCTCTTAATATCCAATTACCTTTACAGAAACAAACAGCTTTTACCCTGTTTCGTCGTATCTTTTCGTCTTACGCTTTTTAAACCAGGAGTAAATTACTGTTTACATTTGGTTCACAAAAACCAACCACTCTCTTCCCTCAATATTAGTCAATGAATTTAAACAATGCTACAATCGATTTCGTTTGACTGATCAATTTTAAAGTTGGCACGCGTATGTATATTTTAATGGGGCTTCTAACCACATAAAAAATCCAAAAGCCACATACTCGCCCCCTTTTCACCCCTTAATTATTATACAAACTCACTCTTTGTTCTGATTTAGATGGAAATTTGCACACGTATAAATTAAAGCTAAATGAAAAATACACATTAGTTTTAGGAAAAGCGAATCCCTATACCCTTTTCCCGCTCCCTTAACTATTGTAAATTTTCTTTATGCAAAGCTAAAGTTTCTATCCGTTTTTGAAGGAAATTTGCACACATATACCTTAAAACAAGTTGAAAAATACTGCCTACATGCGGTTTCCAAAAACTCAACCCATAATCCCCTGCACATCCCCATATTTTAAACAAACATTGTAACGTATGCCGGGCAAAGCTAGTATTATCTTCTATCTCTCTTCTTCTATTATAAAAAAATCAGTGTCTGTCTGTCTGTCTGTCTGTCTGTTTGTCCTCTATGCGCTCCTAAACCGTTGGTCCGATTACGGTGAAACTTTGGTGAGTTGTCGAGTGCGCGTCCGGGATGGTTCCTAAGAAATAAAATTTCCAAAACACCACCCCCTCTTCCCCATAGCACCCCATAATCTAAAAACCTACAGATTTTATCCGATTTGTACGGAAATTTGCACACATATACTTTAAAATAAACAGAAAAACACTACCTACATTTCGTTTCCAAAAACGCACCCCCTTTCCCCCATCCCACCCCTTAATTTTTACATAAATCTACACTTTTTATCATATTTCTAAGGAACTTTGCACGCATATACCATTTAAAAAATAGAAAAATACTGCAGACATTAGTTTTACATAAACCCAACCCCTCTCACCCGTTCCAATCCAAAACCAAACCCTCTACCCCCTAACACCCCATAATTTAAAAACCACACAGATTTTATCCGATTTTGATGGAAATTGGCACAGATATACTTTAAAACAAACAGAAAAAAACTTTTTACATATGGTTTCAAAAAATACAACCCCTCTCCCCCTTCCCACCCCCCTAAATGAATGTACTTTTCTTTGTATCTTCTCTATGCGCTACTAAACCGTTCATCCGATTACGGTAAAACTTTGGTGATTTTTCAAGTGTGCCGCTGGGATGGTTCCTAAGAAATAAAATTTCCAAAAAACCACCCCCTTTTCCCCATAACACCCCATAATTTAAAAAAACCTACAGATTTTATGCGATTTTGATGGAAATTTGAACACATATACTTTAAGACAAACAGAAAAATTCTGCCTATGTTTGGTTTCCAAAAACGCATCCCCTTTCCCCCTTCCCACCCCTTAATTTTTACACAAACCCACACTTTTTATCAGATTTCGAAGGAGCTTTGCATGCATATACTATTAAAAAAAATAGAAAAATACTGTAGACATTAGTTTTACCTCTCACCATTTCTACCCCAAAACCATCCCCTCTTCCCCCTTGCACCCCATAATTTATAAAAACCAACAGATTTTATCCGATTTTGAGGGAAATTGGCACACATTTACCTTAAAACAAACAGAAAAAAACTGCATACCCATGGATTCCCAAAATACAACCTCTCTCCCTCTTCCCACCCCCTTAATGAATCTACTTTTCTTTGTATCTCCTCTACGCGCTACTAAACCGTTCATCTGATTACTGTAAAACTTTAGTGAGTTGTAAAGTGTGCGCCCGGGATGGTTCCTAAGAAATAAAATTTCCAAAAAACCACCTCCTCTTCCCCATAACACCCCATAATTTAAAAACCTATATATTTTATCCGATTTTGATGGAAATTTGAACACATGTATTTTAAAACAAACAGAAATATACTGCCTACATTTGGTTTCCAAAAACGCATCCCCTATCCCCCTTCCCACCCCTTAAATTTTACACAAACCCACACTTTTTATCAGATTTCGAAGGAACTTTGCACGCATATACTATAAAAAAAATTAGTAGACATTAGTTTTACAAAAACCCAACCCCTCTCACCTGTTCTACCGCCTAGCACCCCATAATTTAAAAAACACACAGATTTTATCCAATTTTGAAGGAAATATGCACAGATATATTTTAATACAAACAGAAAAATACTGTCTACATATGGTTTCAAGAATCCAACCCCTCTTCACTTTTACATCCCTTAAATTTTTTAGAATGTCTCTTATATTAAGCTAGAAATGTTACCCGATTTTGAAGGAACTTTGCTTACTTATACTGTAAGACAAACAGAAAAATAATGACTTTGCCAAAGTCCATCCCTCTCCCCTTTTACCACCTCCCCTCTGAATTTCCAATGATTTTTATTGAAACTCACAATTTTTATCCGATTACTGTGAAACCTTTGTGAGTTGTCGAGTGCGCCTCGGAGAAGGTTCCTAACAAACAAAAATTCCGAATAACCACCCCCTCCATCACTTTACAATCCTTAATTTAAACATACCCATATTTAATCATATTTAGACCAAAATTTGCACATGTGTACAGTAGAACCCCAATTATGCGAATCAATTGGTACCGGACCCCATTCGGATAATCGAAAATTTGGATAATTATATTTTTTCCGAAAAAGAGTCGATTTTAATTAATTACTGTATGTATGTTGAAAATGGGAGAAAAAAACTATATTTAAAGGAAAAGAGCTTTTAATTTATTGAACGGCAACACTTTTACATGTTAAGCGTAGTTATAAGTGTTGTATGTTAGTACAGTACATACCATATACAGCAAATAAAAGTAATTGCTTGCTGAACATCTCTGTCAGAGTAAGCTGTTTGACTGTGGTCATCTGTTTTATAGCAACAAAGTCGCTCATCCGCTTGACAGTGAGTAGTTTCATGTGGTATGTAGGAAGAATCATTATTTTTTTGAATCGCAGTACGTTTCCGTTTTAATTAAAAAAGCGATTCGGATAATCAGCTATTTTGATAATCGGAGTTCGGATAATTGGAGTCCTACTGTACTTTAAAACGAATTGAAAAGTAGTACCTACATATAGTTTCACCCCCTCATCCCCTTCACATCTCCCTAATTTAGACAAATCCACATCTTTTATCCTATTTTGATTGAAATTAGTGCATGTATACTATAAAATATACAGAAAAATACTCCCTAAATATGGTTTCCAAAAATGCAACCCCTCTTTTCCTTTACATCCCCTTAATTTTTGCCAGTGTAATTGGAATCACCAAAAACATTGCATATCCAAGACCATTGCAATAAACTAGAAATTTAATGAAACAGTGATTACAATTTATACATAAATATCTACTCTTTACTACATACAAACGTTCAAATGTATTTATTTAATCTACCTCAAGTCTAGCAATAGAGAAACATTGCCGGGTCAGCTAGTATAATATAAAAATCAATGTATGTTTGTCTGTCTGTCTGTATGTCCTCTATGCGCTTCTAAACCGTTCATCTGATTACTATGAAACTTTGGTGAGTTGTACAGTTGGCGTCTGCGGAGGTTTTCTGAGAAATAAAATTAAAAAAATCTTAATTCAAACAAACCCACACATTTAATCTAATTTATACCATAATTTGCATACTTATTCATCTAAACGAATTAAAAGTTGTTTGGTATATGTGTTTTCAAAAAACGTAACCCCTCATCCCTTCACATCCCCCTAATTTAAACAAAACCACAGATTTAATCGATTGGATACACATGTATACTTTAAAACAAACAGAAAAATACTGCATGCTAATGGTTTTCAAAAATGCACCCCTTCTTCCCTCTTACAGCGCCATAATTCTTGCCAATGTTACTTATATAAAGTTACAGTTTTTATCCGATTGTGAAGGAACGTTGGACACTGTAACACCACAGAGTGATGATGCGCGTATTTGCATATAAAAGAAGTCGGTGTTAAGTTTATAAGTGAGTATGGAATGTGTGACATTCGATAGATCGATATGGAATATCGTTGGGAGTCAGTCGGGTATTTTCTACGGAAGAGTACAGACGGTGGGAGTGGAGAGTAGCCGCACGTGTATGTATCGTGTGGACGGTGTACTATTACGTAATCGGCAGATTATTATGTGAACAGTGTTGGAGTACTTTTGGTAGACTGTGTATATGGCCCGGAGTGATATGATGTACTGTAAACTTTGTTTGGTTAACTGCTACGGAGTTGTGCCACATCGATGGTTGAATAATTAATTACTGAAGTTAGACTTACTAATTCACAAACTTATTTATCCTTGAAACTCCTTTCACTCTGTGCCATACAACCGCCTTTTAGCGAAGCTACGAGCGTACGGTATATCGGATCAGCTTTGTGAATGGATAAAGGATTTTCTAACTGGTCGGTAGTAGTATGTCGTCGTTGAAGGAGAAAGTTCTTCTAGTCTAGATGTTACATCGGGGGTACCTCAAGGAAGTGTAATAGGACCACTTCTTTTTTTAATTTTTATAAACGATCTCGGAGACAAAGTGAAAAGCCTTTTTAGATTGTTTGGTGATGACGCGGTTATTTATAGGGAAGTAAGGAATTTGGCCGATTGCTTAGAAATTCAGCGTGATCTGGATATTATTTTGGCATGGTGCGCTGAGTGGCAACTTACGCTAAATTGTAAAAAGTGCAAGACAATGAGCATAACTAACCAAAAGAATCCAATTGTTCAGAAATACGAGTTAAAGAATTCAGTTTTTGATATGGTCGATTCTATAAAATATTTGGGAGTAACAGTACAAAGGAACATGAAATGGGACTTACACATTAATTCGTTGGTAGGTAGAGCTAATTCTAGGCTGCGATTCATAAGTCGAATATTGAAAAATTGTAATGAACAAACAAAGGAGATAGCGTAGAAATCTCTTGTGCGTCCACATTTTGACTATTCTTGTGCCATTTGGGATCCGTTTCGTAAGGGCTTGATCGAAAGTATAGAGAAAGTACAGAGAAGAGCCGCTCGATTCGTGACCGCTTGCTACAGTCCTTATGAAAGCGTCACAGAACTGATTAGTAGATTAGGCTGGGAGTCTCTGGTAGATAGACGACGCACGATTCGTTTAAACTTATTGGTAAACATGCGTACTCCCACTTTCACTCACGAGTGTAGTGAAATACTTCGTCCACCAACCTATTTGAGCCGGAATGACAGGATAGATAAGATTAGAGAAATAAGGTGCTGCAATGATTCTTATATGAATTCTTTTTCCCTCGAATCATTAGGGATTGGAATGCACAAGAAAGAGATTAGGTTTGGTGTTGAGCACCCTCTGCCACCCACAATTTTGTGAATGCAGAGTATATATGTAGATGTAGAAACTGCATTCTTTGGTGACGAAGTCTAATTTTTCTTGTGTCTGGTGGCTTGCTTTGGGTTAGTTAACGTTCTGAGGAATAAATCTTAGTGAACTTTGGAAACTAGTTCGTGAGTGTGATTTCTCAATTGTATCCCATATGTTCTTTTCAATTTGATTAAATTAATGTATTTAATTAGTAAAGCTGACCAGACTGGCTGCCGCACGGCAATCGAATCGTATAACTAGAAATAACGAGTTGTAAAAGGGAGCATTGAACGTTGCGTAAAGCAACAAAGCTGTACAATCGCAACGACGAAAATTAATTAACTCCATATATAAAGAATATTACGTTACAATATGTATACTTTAATGTATTTAATTAGTAAAGCTAACCAGACTGGCGACCGCACGGCAATCGAATCGTATAACTAGAAATAACGAGTGGTAAAAGGGAGCACTCAACGTTGAGTAAAGCAACATAGCTGTACAATCGCAACGGCGAACATTAATTAACTCCATATATAAAGATTATTACGTTACAACATTTATACCTTAAAACTAACAGAAAAATACTGTTTAACTTTTGGTGAGTTGTTGAGTGCACGTCTGCGAAGATTCCTCACAAAAAAAGTTTAAAAAAATCCACCCCTCTTCCCCTCCACTTCCCTTAATTTATACAAACCCATAGATTTTATAACAATTTTACGAAAATATGCACACTTATACTTAAAAACAAATAGAAAAATATTTCATATATATGGTCTTCGAAAAAGCAACCCCTCTTCACCATTACATCCCCAATAATAACAAACTTACATATTTTAAACGATTTTGATGTAAATTTGCATACCTATACATTAAAAAAAAAGAAATAATAATAAAAAGAAATAATAAAAAAAGAGAATAACATTGCCTATATATGGTTTCCATATACGCAAACCCTCTATTCCATTACACCCCCTTCATTAATGTTATTTATACTCAAATACAGTTTTAACCCGATTTAAAAGAAATTTCCACATGTATACTTTAAAACAGAAAAATATTGTTTACATTTGGTTTGACAAAGCCCAATCGCTTTCCACCTTTAGCAGCTACCCTCTTAATTTATAGTGATCTTTACCCCGGGACCACACGCTTGGCACTTGCCACAAACTCCAAGCCTCTACAAACGCTTGGTTAACTTTGGCGAGCCAAACATAGTCATCCACACGCTTGCTAGTGGACTTGTATGTTTTGGAGAAGCAAACATGACGGACGTCGAGGTTGTGTCGGCCAAAACATTTGGCCTAACCTAGTTTTAGAAAAAGAAAATTAAAAAAACGAGAGATGACAAAGAAGATCGTGGATGTTATAAATCTATAGAAACTGTACCCGGTAATTAGTATAATTTCATTCATGCAACTATGATTACTATGTAATTTCATGTATGTATTTAATTTAATATAAGTGTTTTAGAAGTATTTTCTAATTAGAATTGTATAATAATTATTGTTTCAACGGTATTATAACGTCTGTATCAATTAATTATTTATTGCAGAAAATTTATGAAAGAAACATTTAATGAGCTGCTTTTTGAGCAAGCTGTGCAATTTGATAACTTCTTCACGATGAGCTATGCTGATTCTGAAAGTAGTATTAAAAAGGGGAGTCTGTATTAAACAGGTGACCCGCCCCACCTCCTGAGGCCGCTACCCCTATAATTAGGCGCCGCCGACTGCGCACATCCTGCGGCAGTTATCGTCCACCGCCCTGTTATTTACCCACCCCACTTCCTGCGGACAATTTCCGTCATTATCTCGTTTGCGGACTGGACTATGTACCTGGTGGGGTGTAAGGGTTTGGGAGAGACTATACTAGTCTTTTCCAACCAAATGTCAACCTCTCCTTCACGTGGTGCACCCTGTTTGCACGGACGAGGCTCTGGCGACTGAAAGATACCCGGTATAAGGAGTCACCCACTGCTTGCCAACGGCCTCCGAAAGGAGGGCGGAAGAGCGGGGAGTGGTTCAGGGCACCCTCTTGCCCTTGGGGTTGGAAACGGCCCCTAAAGGCGGATGAATCAGAAATGATCAACGGCATGGGGATGCAGAAGGCAACGGGAAACCACTGCATTAAAGAGGTAATCCTCTCAAATTACATATATCATGATGGCTTCTTCCTGGGTAAAATATTCCGGAGGTAAAATAGTCCCCCAATTGGATCTCCGGGTGGGGACTGCTCAGGGAGGAGTCATCAGAATGGATAGAAACATTCTACGAGTCGGAGCGTGGAATGTTAGAAGTCTGAATAGGGCAGGTAGGTTAGAAAACTTAAAAAGGGAGATGGAACAACTTAAGTTAGATGTTGTTGGGATTAGTGAGATTAAATGGAAGGACGCACAGGATTTCTGGTCTGGGGAACACAGGATAATTAGCACACAAGCTGTCAATGGAGTCACTGGTGTAGGATTTGTAATGAACAAGAAAGTAGGGAAACGGGTGAGTTATTATGAACAATTTAGTGACAGGATTATTTTGATGAGGTTAGAAACTAAGCCCGTCCCAACCACATTAGTACAAGTATATATGCCAACGTCACAGGAAGATGACGAAGAAATAGAAAAAATATACGCTGAAATTGAAGAATTAATCCAATATGTGAAAGGGGAGGAAAATCTAATAATCATGGGTGATTGGAATGCAATAGTGGGAGAAGGAAAAGAGGGGAATACTGTAGGAAGTTTTGGTCTAGGAGTAAGAAATGAGCGAGGAAGCAGGTTGCTAGAATTTTGTGAAAGATATAAGCTAGTAGTGGCGAACACACTGTTTAAGAACCATGCAAGAAGAATATACACCTGGAAACGTCCTGGGGATACAGGCAGATATCAGCTAGATTATATCATGGTCAAACAGAGATTCAGGAATCAAGTTCTAGACTGTAAAGCGTACCCAGGAGCAGACATAGACTCGGACCACAATTTGATAGTAATGAAGTGCAGGCTGAAATTCAAGCGAATAAGGAAGCAGTATAAGCAGAACAGACTAGAAGTGAATAAACTGAAACAATCTAGCACAAGAGAAAAATTTGCAGAAATGGTAGACTTAGGTCTAAGAATTAACTGTGAAAGGAGCTCAACCGAGGACGAATGGAATGCATTAAAGACCGAAATAATGAAAGCTGGCAAAGAAACCTTAGGCTTTAGGGAACAAGCTGCCCGAAAACCTTGGATCACAGAAGAAATTTTGGAGCTGATGGATCAGAGAAGAAGGTACAAACATGCTCAGGATGAAGCAGGAAGAGAGCAGTACAGGCAATTTAGAAATCAAATAAATAGGAAATGCAAAATAGCAAAAGAAAAATGGCTACAAGAAAAGTGTGAAGAAGTAGAAAAGGAAATGGTCGCAGGAAAAGTAGATGTTATGTTGCATATAGAAAGATCAAATTGAATTTTGGAGAAATGAAGAAAAGAGGTATGAACATTAAAGCTGCCGATGGGAAGCCTCTTTTAAGCTCGGAGGATAGAGCTAACCGATGGAAAGAATACATTGAGAAACTGTATGATGGGAACGACTTGAACAATAGTGTATTGGAAAAGGAAGGCGATATCGACATTGATGACTTAGGAGATCCTGTTTTGAGGACAGAATTTAATAAAGCTCTGAATGACTTGAAAGCAAATAAGGCAGTTGGAATTGATGAGATCCCTGCAGAACTTCTTAAATCTCTAGGAGAGGAAGGAATCGAAAGATTATTCAAGCTGATATCAAAAAGTTATGAAACAGGAGAAATTCCTACTGATTTTAATAAAAATATCATCTTCACACTTCCAAAGAAAGCACAAGCCGACAAATGTGAGAATTATCGCACCATTAGTCTAACATCACATGCTTCAAAATTACTGACCAGAATAATATACAGAAGGATGGAAAGGGTAGTAGAAGAGATAGTAGGTGAAGATCAGTTTGGGTTTAGGAAAAATCGCGGTACAAGGGAAGCAATTCTGTCTTTAAGATTAATACTTGAAGTGCGGATCAAGAAAAACAAAGATACTTTTATGGCATTTGTTGATTTAGAAAAAGCTTTTGATAATGTTAGGTGGGACAAGATGTTCAAAATTTTAAAGAAGTCAGGCCTAAAGTATCGAGATAGAAGAATACTCTATAAACTATATAAGAATCAAGTGGCTGTAATAAAAGTAGAGAATCACGAGAGACATGCATGAGTTAAAAAGGGTGTGAGACAAGGTTGTAGTCTATCCCCGTTAATATTCAACTTGTATGTAGAAGAAGCAATGAAGAAAGTCAAAGAAAAATTTCCATGTGGCATAAGTTTTCAGGGAGAAAAAATCAGTATGCTACGATTTGCTGACGACATTGTCTTATTAGCAGAGAGAGCTGAGGATATTGAGAAGTTATTGAATGGCATGAACAAAATACTGAAGGAAGACTTTGGACTGAATATAAATCAAAGTAAAACAAAAGTGATGAAATGTAGCAGAAATGATACCAATACTAGCAGATTAAATATAAAAATAGGATCTGATGCAATAGGAGAAGTGAGTGAGTTCTGTTACTTGGGAACCAAAATTACAACCGATGGCCGAAGCAGGAATGATGTTAAAAGCAGAATAGCACTAGCAAAAAGAGCCTTCATGAAAAAGAGAAACCTTTTAGTTTCAAATATTGATCTAGGAATTAGAAAGAACTTCTTAAAACTCTATGTGTGGAGCACAGCACTTTACGGTAGCGAAACATGGACTTTAGGAATACCAGAAAGAAAGAAACTTGAAGCATTTGAAATGTGGTGCTACAGAAGAATGCTGAAAATTAGGTGGACAGACAAAGTGAGAAATGAACGAGTTATGGAAATGATGGGTGAGAAAAGAAGTTTATGGAAGAAGCTTACGGAAAGAAGAGACAGGCTGGTAGGTCATATTTTGAGACATGCTGGATTGGTTAATTTGTTAGTGGAGGGAACAGTTGAAGGTAAGAACTGTAGAGGTAGACAGAGATTAGAATATATGAAGCAGATAATTGAGGACGTGGGTTGTAACGGGTATGTAGAAATGAAGAGGTTAGCACAGGATAGGAAGGGATGGAGGATTGCATCAAACCAGTCTAAAGACTGACGACAGCAAAAAAAAATGTACCTGGTGGCCCGCCCCACATCCTGTAGCCAAAACTCCGTCACTCGCATTGACACTGTATGAGCAATATAAAAATTGTTAACTTACATGACCATTTTTTCTGTCTTAAAATAGTAATTATTCACAAATTCATCCTAACTATTGAAATAATTATCATATATTCGTATAGTGTGGTGAACGGTTCAAAACTCCGTCGGTTTTAATAAAACGGGTAGGAATGCTGCCAGGTGAAGAAGGGAGAGGGTGAAACTAGGTTCAGGCCTACTCTTCCGAAATATACCGACCAGGCTTAACGTCCCCATCTACATGGTTCGGGTAGACGCAAAAGCCACGGGGCGGAGAGTTAAGAGGAGTCCAAAATGGAGTTACGTAGTTTATGGACGCACCCTTAACATAACAAATCTTCAGCTATCTTAAAATAGTAATTATTCGCAAATTCATCGTAACTATTGAAATAATTATCATATTTTCGTAAAGTGTGGTGAACGGTTCAAAACCCCCGTCGGTTTAATAAAACCGGTAGGAATTCTGCAAGATGAAGAAGGGAGAGGGTGAAACTTGGTTCAGGCCTACTCTTCCGAAAGATACCAACCAGGCTTAACGTCCCCATCTAATGGTTAGGGTAGACGCAAAAGCCACGGGGCGGGGAGTTAAAAGGAGTCCAAAATGGAGTTACGTCGTTAATGGACGCACCCTTAACATAACAAATCTTCAGCTTCCCTTCAACGCTCTTGCCACGCATTCGGGAGGACGTGGGTTCGAATTCCCGTCCAGATTTCGGTTTTCCATTGTTTCCCAAAATTACTCCAGGAGAATGCCGGGATGATTCCTTCAAAAGGCCATGGTCGAATTCATTCCCCTTCCCTGCGCTTCGTCCATTCCTGTGGTTAATGGCCTATATGTCAACTAGGCTTAAAAAAATGGTTCCGCCACTATATCAAATGAATCTTTACTCTTCCTGTTCAACACTTCTGGAAATATGTCTGGATCTGAGAGCTTTCCTCGATCTTCAATTTTTCATAGACAGTGATGTATTCTTCAAATGTTACAAACATGCCGTCATCCCCCCCACGACTGGTAAAAGGCACTTTCTTCCCTTCATTAGTTTTCTGTAGCACTGCCTTTCTAAAATAATTTCCTGTCATTATTTTGGCGATTTGAGACCACGATTTGTGACACATTCGTGCTGCATCATGGAGACTTGTCTTTAAATTGTTCTTGTTATCCCTGAAAGAAACTGACAAAACGTTTTGTGTGACAAGACCTCTGTAAAAATGCTTGAGGTTTTTTATGAAGCCTTTCTAGGGAATAAAATAACATTTACACTGTCCATAAATGGAATAGAATTATGTGCAGTGCAGTTGTTGGTAAATAAGGGAACTGTTCTGTTATTTTACAATAAATTGTGTGCCTTCTAAAAGCTTTACTGTCTTCCAAACCTTTTTATTTGATCTGTATGATAGCGGCATTGATTTAATTTTTTTTTTTTTTTTTTACTGCGATCCATGTTACCGAGCGTGGTGAGTGAGCGGGTAACACTCTGGCCTCACATTCAGAACGTCGGTTCGAATCCCCGTCCGGGCATTCAGATTTGGGTTTTCCATGGTTTCCCCAAACTACTCCAGGAGAATGCCGGGATGCATCCTTCAAAAGGCCATGGGCGAATTCCTTCCCGTTCCTCAATCCCGTCCCGCCTAACCTCTAATGACCCCGATGAGGACGAGGCGTAAGGCCACAAGTAAAAATATATATATACATATGGTTTAATCACGCCATTCTACTATTTGCGATGAAGGTGTTGTTTTTCGATGTTTTAAATGGACAGAATGCCTGTTGTAATACGTTTAAGAGTATCAAAGTGTAGGAAATTTTAATTTAAAGACTGTAATTAACAATGTTGTGAAAACGTTTATGTTTCGAATTGTTTCATTTCGTTAGTTTTATGTTTAAATGCTTGCATATACGAGTTAGTGATTTTAAGGTGCACTTTATTCTTTAGAGAAAAGATGGCATATTCGTTGTATTAAAATAACCTAGAGTTTGAAACCTAAGAACCGACTCCTTTAAAGCAATGGTTTATTTGTCAACTGAAATAGGTCCGTAACAAAACACTTACAACGTCTTTCTAAACAATTAGAGAAAAACAAATTGGAGGCGAGAAACATACATATGACACAACTCGCGGTGCGAAACATACATATGACACAACTCGCGTTAATTTACAGTAGTAAACAGAACATTACTTTTGAGTTCTGGTGGCAAAAAATATGCTTGGATTAAGAAGGTTTTAAAATAGACTACAAGCCACATTTTAAAATTTTAAAGGGAAAATTGCAACTGTAAGTAGGAATGTAAACCGTTTTACTGCGTAAATCTCGGAGTCTAACCGTCATGCCTGCAAAACTTTTCTGACTTGGAGCTTAACTTTTTCCATGATCATTCATGAAATTTTTCGTCATTGCTAGTATACGAGTCTGTTCCGAAGATTAAATGGATGTCGGGTACAACCTCCAAAGGGCACATATTGAATAACGAGATGTAGACAGTTCTTAGCCCAACACATGCGAAAAATGCGGTTAGTGGGAAAATTGGAAGAATCCATACTTTCTGCAGAAACAGCGGTTACAGATGCATAGCATAATGTCTGGGATTGGCACATATCTAAAGCTGTCACGAACTGCAAAACTCAATAACAAGCTAGGAAAGGTGCCAAGCACAAACTTCGAAAGTATATACCTTTTAGGACAACTTACATATGCACACATCAATGTCAAGGATCATGAAAATATGCTTGGCCTCACAAATATTGACAGATCTTTCAGAATTTCTTGAGGTTACCTTTAGATGGGGACGTTAAGCCTGGTCGGTATCTTTCGGAAGAGTAGGCCTGAACCAAGTTTCACCCTCTCCCTTCTTCATCTTGCAGAATTCCTACCGGTTTTATTAAAACCGACGGGGTTTTGAACCGTTCACCACACTTTACGAAAATAATGATAATTATTTCAATAGTTACGATGAATTTGCGAATAATTACTATTTTAAGATAGCTGAAGATTTGTTATGTTAAGGGTGCGTCCATAAACTACGTAACTCCATTTTGGACTCCTCTTAACTCTCCGCCCCGTGGCTTTTGCGTCTACCCTAACCATGTAGATGGGGACGTTAAGCCTGGTCGGTATATTTCGGAAGAGTAGGCCTGAACCTAGTTTCACCCTCTCCCTTCTTCACCTGGCAGCATTCCTACCCGTTTTATTAAAACCGACGGAGTTTTGAACCGTTCACCACACTATACGAATATATGATAATTATTTCAATAGTTAGGATGAATTTGTGAATAATTACTATTTTAAGACAGAAAAAATGGTCATGTAAGTTAACAATTTTTATATTGCTCATACAGTGTCAATGCGAGTGACGGAGTTTTGGCTACAGGATGTGGGGCGGGCCACCAGGTACATAGTCCAGTCCGCAAACGAGATAATGACGGAAATTGTCCGCAGGAAGTGGGGTGGGTAAATAACAGGGCGGTGGACGGTAACTGCCGAAGGATGAGCGCAGTCGGCGGCGCCTAATTATAGGGGCAGCGGCCTCAGGAGATGGGGCGGGTGTCGTATTTAATACAGACTCCCCTTTTTAATACTACTTCTGAATATTTGCTGAACGAAATTTCACCAATGATTTCTAAAGAAAATGCATACTTTAGAGAAGCTATACCATACCAGCCAAATTAATGAATTTATACCTAAACTATAGCGAATAGAATCTTATTTTTCTCTAAATGTTTAGAAATGTAACAGTAAGAAATTTTATTTATATTTAATCTTTATTTAAAACTTTATTAATACGACTCCAAGCATCAGCTATTTTTTTATGGTCTTTATTCTTCGGGTAAAAAATGTAGGGTTCTTCTTGGTAGATTCGAGAAATTGTAAAATATCCTCGTTTGACAAGTTATTAATTTTTCTTGCAGCACATTTATACAACAAAACTAAACACACGTTTTGTCCGCCTTCAGGGCACAAACAGTACTAAGTCCGCACAAACGTTTAGGCGCTTCGCAAGCACTTGCTGCAAATGTCTTTGATTTGTGCCAAAAAACACTCGATCGGAACAGCCACAAGTGTCTGCAAGCATACACCAGCCAAGCCAAGCGCCCTATCCACATGTTTCAATTTGTGAGGGTTTGTCAATTTTTGCCCAGCATGTGGTCCTGGCTTTATAGAAACCCCCAATTTATATCCGATTTAGTTGCAACTTAGCATATGTATAATTTAAAATACGAAGAAAAATACTAACTACATTTGGTTTAAAAAGCCAACTACCCTCCCCTTTTACCTCAACCCTCTAATTTCTGGCAATGTTTCTTATATATACACACAGTTTTTACTACACGATTCCGATGAATCTTTGGACATGCATACTTTAAAACAAATAAAATATAATTTCTACAATCAGTTTGCAAGTATCCCATTCTTTACTTCTCCCTTTCTTAAATTAAAATGTTCCTTACACAAACAGTTTTTATTCGATTTGAATGAAAATTTGTTCATTTATACATAAATGCAAATAGAAAAATACTGTCTACATTTAGTATACAAGAAAAAACTACCCAATTTTCCCCTCACCGTAACGAAGTAAAATTTACACTTGAAACCTTACAGTTTTTTGCAAATATCTCGATAAATGTGGGGGAATTAGGTGATAATGATATTCTTAGAGTGTACAAAATATTCTGTTAAACAACACTGGACCGATTCTGATCGACCAATTACTAACCGATTAATACGAAGTTGAATTTTAAAAATCATTTCAAAGTTTTTGTGATAACACACAAATCTATAGTTTTCATTTGATACTGAAGGAAGGCTGCACTCATATGTTTTAAAATAAGTGAAAAGGATCTTTGCGTTTTGTTTACAAAACTACGTTTCCTTTCCCCTTTCACCCCTCTTAAGAAGGATTTACAGATCCATCTTTTACGTGTTTAGCATTTATCTCCAAAACGAACCGAGAGATTTTTGTATATATGCCGGATGGAACCACCAAAAACATTGTACATCCAACACTACAGCAATGAACTTAAAATTGAATGAAACAGTACTTAAAATTTATCTGTAAATATCTAACGTTAACTAAATCCAAAGTTTCAAATGTATTCATTTAATCTATATGTCTAGTCATGTCTAGCAATAGTGAAGCATTGCCGTATCAATTAGTCTTATACATATAAATCAATGTCTGTCTGTCTGTTTGTTCTCTATGCTATCCTAAACCATTCACCCGATTACGGCGAAACTATGTTGAGTTATAGAATGCACGTCTGCAGGGGTGCCTGTCAAATAAAATTTCTTAAAAAACCACCCCCTCCACCCCTTTTCAATCCTTAATATAAACATGTCCACAGATTTTATTCACCTTCCACCAAAATTTGCACATGTGTACTTTAAACCAAATTGGAACATATTACTGCATATGGTTTCCGAAAACGCAACCCCACAGATTTTATCCGATTTTGATTGAAATTTGCACACGTATACTCACAAAAAAAAAAAAAAAAAAAAAAAAAAAAAAAAAAAAAAAATGCTGTCTACGTATGTTTTCCAAAAATGACATCCCTCTTCCCCTTTACATCCCCTTATTTTTTGCTAATGTACTTTATATAAAGCTACAGTTTATATCAGATTTTGAAGTAATTCTGCACACATATACATTAAAACAAACAGAAGTATACTTTCTAAATCTGGTTTAATCTCCAATGATATTTATTGAAACCCACATTTTTTATCCGATTACGATGAAACTTTGGTGAGTTGTTGAGTGCGCATCTGCGAAGATTACTCAAAAAGAATTGAAATAAACCAGCCCTCCTTCCACTCCACACCCCTTAATTTAAACAAACCCACATATTTCATACGATTTCTACCAAAATTTGCACACTTATAATTTAAAACATATAGAAAAATACCGCCTATATATGGTTTCCGAAAATGCAATCCCTCTTCCCCATTAAATACCCCTAATTACACACAAACCCACCTATCTTATCAGATTTTGTTGGAAATTTTCGTACGTATACATTAAAACATACGGAAAAATAATAGCTATAAATTGTTTCGAAAAACACAACCCCTCTATTCGCTTATATCCCATTAATTACTGTCAATGTTCTTTCTGCAAAACTACAGTTTTACCTGATTTTAAAAGAAATTTTGCACACGTACACTTTAAAACAACAGAAAAATATTGTCTACATTCGATTTGCGTAATCCCAACCCTCTAAACTTTAACCCTCTCCGCTTTTAATTTCCAATGATCTTTATAGAAACCCAGAATTTTATTTAGTTTCGATGGAATTTGCGTACACATACTTTAAAACAAGGAGAAAAATATTGTGTGTATTGTTTTACGAAAACCAACACCTCTCCTTCTTTCCACCCACTAAATTTTTATCAATGTGTTTTTTTTTTTTTTTTTTTTTTTTTTTTTTTTTTTTTTTTTTTTTTTTTTTTACAATGCTACTATTGATACCGTTTGACTGATTACTTTGTAAGTTGACACATGAATGTAGTTTTTCATGGAGGTTTCTAAAAAAGTAAAAACTACACCCTCTTTCCCTTAACACCCCTTCATCTAAAGAAGCCCAAAGATTTAATCATATTTTAATGGAAATTTGGACATATATACTATAAAAAACATTGAAAAATTCCTTCGTACTTATAGTTTCCAACAAAAAAAGGCAACCCTTCTCTCCCTTTACATCCCCTTAATTATTGTGAATGTTCTTTATATAAAATTACAGTTACTATCCGATTATTAATGAAATTTACACGCATATACTTTAAAACAATCACTAAAATACTGATTACATTTGGTTTGACAGAGACCTACACCTCTTCCCCTTTAGCCCCACCCTCTTTCCAGTGATCTTTATAGTAACCCTCAGTTTTTATCCGATTTCGTTGGAACTTTTCATATGTACAATTTAAAATGTGGAGAAAAATACAATCTGCATTTGGTTTAAAAAGCCAGCTACCTCTCCCTATACCCTAACCGCCTAATTTTTGACAATGTTTGTTGTATGTACCAACAGTTTTTATATGATATCAACGAAAGTTTGGACATGTATACTTTAAAGCAAACTGAAAATACTGTCTATATTTAGTTTTCAAGAATCACAACCTTTACTCCACCTTTCTTAATTTTCAATGTTCCTTTCACAAACTCATAGTTTTTATTCGATTTGACTTGAACTTTGCTCATGTATACATTAAAGCAAAGAGAAAAATACTTTCTAGATTTTCTGTCAAAAAAATAACTAATTTTCCCCCGTCGGTACTAAGCAAAATTTACACTTGAATTTTTTTTTTTTTTTTTTCAAATATCTCGTAAACGGTTGGGAAATAAGCCATAGTAGATACATACAACTTTTCTGTTAAACAACACTGGATAGAATCCGATCGAACAGTTGCTGATCGAGAAATTTGAACTTGGATTCTAAAAATTATTTTGTAGTTTAGTAACAACGCGAAGTTATTATTCAATATCGAAGGAAGTTAGCTATAAAATTTGTAAATGGGATGTTTATATTTAGATGACAAAACTACATTTCTTCTCCCCTTTCACCCCTGTGAAGAAGGATTTACACATGCATCTTTTCTGTGTTTAGCATATATCTCCACTACGAACCAAGAGATTTTTGTGTATATGCTGAATCAAATCACAAAAAACATTGTATAACCAAAACTATTGCAATGAACTTGATATTGAATGAAACAACACTTAAAATTTATCTATAAATATTTAACTTTATTCTTTTAACCTGTATGTGTAGTCAAGTCTAGCAAAAGTGAAGCATTGACGGGGAAGCAAGTTTTCTTCTTCTTATATATAAAAATCAACGTCTTTCTGTTTGTCTTCTATGCGCTCCTAAACCGTTCAACCAGTTACGGTGAGTTGTCGAGTGCGTGTCGGTGAAAGTTCCAAAAAACAAAATCTCAACAAAAAAAAAACACCCCATTTCTCCCACAACACTCCAAAATGTAAACAAACCATCAGATTTTATCCGTTTTCTAGGGAAATTTGCACATGTATTCTGTAAAATAAACAGAAAAATACTGCCCACATATGGTTTCAAAAAACGCATCCCCTCTCCCCCTTCCCCCATTAACTTTTACACAATGAAACACTTTTTATCCGATTTCGATTTAACTTTGCACATTTTTCCTTTTTTAAAAAAATAGAATAAAACTGTAGACATTAGTTTTACAAATACCAAATCCCTCTCCCGTTTTCCAACTCTTCATTATTGGCAATGTTTTTATACAAAGCTACAGTTCCTATCCCAATTTGAAGGAAGTTTACACTCATATACTTTAAAACAAACAGAAAAACTGTTTACTTTCAGTTTGCCAAAGCCCAATCCCCTCCTCCCCCTTTACCCCTCGCCTATTAATTTCCGGTGATCTTTATCGAAACCCACAGTTTTTATCTGATTTCGATGGAACTTGGAATTTGTATACTTCAAAAGAAGGAGAAAAATGCTGGTTTCATTTGCCCTTAAACAACCAACTGCTCTCCCCCTTTAACCCAGCCCCATAATTTTTGTCAATATTTCATATTCGTACCCACAGTTTTAATACAATATCGATGGAACTTTGAACACACAAACTATAAAACAGTCAGAAAAATATGGTCTATATTTAGATTGTAAGAACCGAAACCCTCTTCTCCTGTACCTCCCCCCTTATATTTTGCCAGTGTTCATTATACATACTCACAGTTTTTATCGATGGAACTTCATATACGTATACTTTCAAACAAGGAGAAAACTACTGTCTACATTAGGTACACAAATCCCAACCCCTCATCCCCTTTATTGCCTTCTCTCTTATTTTCCAATTTAATTTAATTTATTTAATTGCTATGGAGCACACGCTCCGGTGGCAATTTCCCTACACACCCAAACTTCCCCCTATCCTATACCCACCTACATTTGCCCTCTACAAATTTTAAATTTAAATTCTTTTAACGTTTGCGGTAAGTTATTCATCATTCCCCATGGTAACTCATTCCAATCCCTGACACCCTTACCTAAAAATGAAAATCTTCCCACACCCTTGTGCCTGAAATCGAGTGTCAGATTGTTGTCATGGTCATCTTTTCCTTCCATGAAATACTTTTCATACCTACTGCAATAAATTTCCATGCCTCATCACCAGTATACGCCCTGTACACTCCCATGACCCTCCTCATCCTCCTCCAGTCTTGCAATGAATCCCAATCCAGCTCCTTTATCATATCTGTCACTGATTGCATTCTGCGATAATTTCCAGAAACAAGGCCTTCTTTGCACCTTCTCCAACTCCTGTATTTGATACTCAAAATGAGGCATACTACACTACCAAATTCGAGCAATGGTCTGACCAAAGTTTTGTAACTCAATTCCTTTACTTCTCTCGTGCATCCCCTCATCACTCTCTCCAACAATTGCAAGATTTTGAAACCTTTTCCTACCACCTGTCCAATATGTCCTGCACAGTTAAGCATGTTACCAAATGTAATGCCAAGATATTTACATTTCAAGTCATCAGCAAGCAATTCTTTCCCCACCTTGTGTTTTTTATTTGTGTATCTAATTAGCTGACTCTTCTTTGCATTTATCTTCATCCAATGTTCCAACCCAACTAGATATCCTATCCAGATCATCCTGCAACTGTTTACAGTCCTCTATCGTTTTGATCCTTTTATACAGCATTATGTTATCTGTAAACAATCTAATTTCAAATAGTAAATAATCAACACAATTATTCATTAGAATAGTGAATAGCAATGGTCCCAATACGCTACCCTGCGACAGTCCCATTTTTACTTCCACTTCTTTTGATACAGAATTTCCTACCCTAACTTTCTGTTTTCTACCTTTTAAAAATTCTTCTACCTAGCAAATCACTTTCTCATCCACTCCAATAGTTTTTACCGCATTTACTACCATTTTGTGGCTTACTCTGTCAAACGCCTTTGAAAGATCTAGTGCTATACTATCAATTTGGCCTCTCTTGTCCATTTCATCTGAAATATCTTGCATATATCCCACCAACTTAGATGCGCATGAATATCCTTGCCTGAACCCATGTTGCCTAGTTGAAAACCACTTACGTTCCTTACATACATTTCTGCTATGGCTGCATATCAATCTTTCCATTAATTTACCTACCACTGAAGTCAAACTAATGGCCTGTAATTTTCGTCTCTATTTCTCACCCCTCCTTTTGTACCGGTACTACTATCGCATTTTTCCAGTCTTGTGGTAAGCAACAAGTATCCAGACTCAATTTAAATAATATTTCTAGATAAGGTACAATGTCACATCCGGCTATCTTTAAGATATCTGTAGTAATGTTATCTGCACCAGCCCCCTTATGCTTACTTATTTCCTTCATGATTTCTTCAGGATGAATTTCAAATTTTTTAGTATCTTCATTTCTAATTGTATTGTTAAGCTCGTTCTCCGAATTAGACCTTCCCGTTTCTAATTCATTGTCCTTAATGCTCTCACTAAATCAGTTACTTAAGATCTCTGCCTTTTTCAAATCGTCAGTAACTACTTCTCCATCCTTATCTATAAGCGTTTCTACACCCTCCCTTCCCCTCAATTTGCTGATATAGCCATAGAAATTTCTAGATGCATCAGTCAATGGTCCTCCTGCACTGACAACACTCTTCATGAACCCATCTTTAGCCATTTTCTACGCTGTTATTAAGTCCTTGTTTAGTTGTTTCAAATATTCCCTACTACCCTAATATCTCTTAACTCTGTTATGTTCTCTTCGTACCAACCTCTTTAACCTCCTCACTTCCCTATTATAGTTTAGTTGTTTCAAATATTCCCTACTACCCTGATGTCTCTTAACTCTGTTATGTTCTCTTCGTACTAACCTCTTTAACCTACTAACTTCCCTCTTATAGTACACAGGTTCTCTACTTCTATTTATTTTCTGCTTTGGAATGAATTTTTCTTCCCCCTTTCTTATTATCTGCTTGAACTCTTCCCACCTTGACTCTACTGTACTTGTGCCTTCCTTCCATTTGCTGAAACGTTCTCTGAAATATCTCTTCAGATTTGAAATCTGTGCCTTTTTATAATTGTACTGTGTGAAGTGCATTGGGTTTTTTTTTTAGGCTGAGGGATGATGACCCTGAGGAGGAAATTCAGTTGCGGACAGCCAAGATAAATTCATCACCGCGTGTTAAGGGTAGCTTAAAATAATCCCGAACATTAAAAGTTCTAGTAGTTAACTGCAGAAGTGTTTGTAATAAACAGCCTGAACTCGAAAACGTTATTCGTAGTACAGATGCTGATATCTTAATAGGCACAGAAAGTTGGTTAAAACCGTATATAAGTTCTGCCGAAATTTTTAATAGTAACATGAACATTTTCCGTAAGGATAGGTTGCATTCCCAAGGAGGTGGTGTATTTATAGCTGTTAGTAAGTTCCTCCCATGTAGCGAAACAGATGACCATACTGTCTGCGAAATCATATGGATCAAGCTCAACGTAGCTAGGACAAAACTTTTGATAGGCTCCTTCTGTCGTCCACCCGATGCAAGCGTAAATATTGCCGAGGCCTTAAGAAATAATATAGCACGGCAATTTCAGGACCATACAATAATGCTAGGACCTGAATTTAACTTGCCAGATATCGACTGGACTAATTACGTTCACGTTACTGGGGGCAGGGATAAAGCAGCTTGCAAAATCATTCTAGACCTCTTCTCAGATCACAATCTGGAACAGCTCGTAACTGAACCAACGCGATGCCTCAACGGTAACGAAATTATTTTAGATATAGTTGTTACAAATAAGTCTGAATAATTCACGGATATTTCTACCACCACAGGAATAAGTGATCACAAAGCTGTAATTGCTACAGTAAAACTAACAACCACGCGCAGAAAGAGAAAAGAGAGGATCTTTTACAGATTCGAAAAGGCTTCAAAAGAGAGTTTTAGAGCGTATTTAGGCATAATTGCCACACCTTCTTAGCAGCAGGAGGCACGTTGAAGAGAGGTGGCATCGATTCCTACATATAGTCGGGGAAGGTATGAACTTGCATATACCGAAACGGATAATCAGGGTAGACAACGATCCCCCATGGTACACACGGGAAGTTAAAAGGTTACTCAAGAAGCAAAGGAAGATACATGCACGATCAAAAAGGACGATGCATCGGACTGATTTAGATAAGGGGACGTGTTAAGAATCCGATGCGTTAGGCCTTTAATAACTTTCGTGACAATTCTCTACCTAAGAGCCTCACTGAAAAAAAAAAACCTAAAAAATTTTGGTCGTATGTAAAAAACGTTAGTTGTAGTGGGAACAATAAACCAGTTCTATTAAAAGACGGACGGGAAGTTGAAGACAGCCGCGACAAGACTATCGTATTTAACACCGATTTCAAAAATTCATTCACGCGAGAAAACATGGAAAACATCCCCACTTTACCACATCGTGTGGAATTAGAGATGGATCCGATAGAAATTGATAGCGTAGGTATTTTAAAGCAATTAAAACTCCTGAAGTGGGGTAAAGCACCGTGTCCCGATGGTATACCGGTAAGAGTATTTTCTGAATACGTGCAGGATATTGAACCATTTCTGTCAGATATATTCCGTAAATCACTAGAAGAGAGAAAAGTACCTTCTAGCTGGAAAATAGCCCAGGTAATTCCCGTTTTTAAGAAAGGAGATCGGAGTGATCCTAGGAATTATCGACCCATATCTCTAACATCGGTCTGCAGCAGGATTCTGGAACATGACATATGCTAGAACATTATAAAGTTTCTTGATGAGAACGAGTTACTTACACTGTGTCAACACGGATTTCGGAAGAAGATATCGTGTGAAACACAATTGGCCCTATTTTCCCATGACATAATGAAAGTTATCGATGCAGGTTCGCAAGTTGATGCAGTTTTTTTGGATTTTAAGATAGCTTTTGATTCTGTGCCACACAACCGACTTTTAGCGAAGATTCGAGCTTACGATATTTCGGACCAGATTTGCGAGTTATAATAATTGTACTCCTTCTTCTTTTTTACTTACTATATGGCATCTCGTCTGTCACGGAACGACACGTATAATCTTTGTACTTTTACTAACCTTCTTGTTACTAAAAGGTGCTAATACTTCTCTTTTATTCCACCAAAAGAATAAAAATAACCATCAAAACATCCACTTGGCTTTTTTTTATTTTAATTTACATTAATAATTGCATCCTTCTGTGTACAGATACAACTCGCAGTTATTTTCTAAGCCTACCTCTCTGCATACTGCTTTCATTCCTTCTCCTTGCCCAAAGATATTCATTCTGTACTGTCCAGAGATTTTCATGTACTTTGTTCATCTGGTAATAACGATGCTTGGAATTTCTTTGACACAATACTTAAGAAATAATAATAACCCGATATAAAACACTTTTAACAACATACGCATATAATCAGTTTACATTAATCAGAAACCAAATAGTGATTCAATAAACACTTCCCACTGAAATAATATAAAACAAACATTAATTACTTACTCTTTAAAAACTAAGATGCTGTGTATTCTTACAGAGTGGATACGTGATTTTCTAACTGGTCGATCACAGTACGTCGTTGTTGACGGGGAAGCCTCTCCTAAGATAAATGTTACTTCGGGCGTTCCTCAAGGAAGTGTAATAGGTCCACTTCTATTCTTAATATTTATAAACGATCTAGGTGACAACGTCAAATGATGGTTGCGATTGGTTTCCGACGATGCGGTTATCTATAGGGAAATAAGATGCTCCGACGATTGCTTAGAAATTCAGCGCGATTTGGATGCTATTTACGATTGGTGCCATAAATGGCAGCTCACACTTAATTGCAAAAAGTGCAAGGCAATGCGGATAAGTAACAATAAGAATCAGTTAGTTCACGAGTACAAAATAAACAATTCAGCTGTTGACACGATTGGTTCCGTGAAGTATCTGGGGGTGATAGTACAAAGCAACATGAAATGGGTCATGCACGTAAGTTCTGTCGTAGGCAAGGCTAATTCTAAATTACGATTCATAGGTCGTATTTTCAGGAATTGTAATTCTCATACAAAGGAGATAGCGTACAAAACACTAGTGCGTCCGCATCTGGGTTACTGTTGTGGGGTTCGGGATCTGTATCGCAAGGTTCTGAATGGCTCAGTTGAAAGGGTGCAGAGGAGAGCCGTTAGATTCGTGACTTGTTACAGCCCTTATGAAAGCATCACAGAATTGATACATAGATTGGGCTGAGATAGTTTGGAGGACAGACGACGTAGCTTGTGTTCGAATTTATTGGAGATTATGCCAAAAAATTTAAATTTCGAGTGCAATGAAATACTTCTTCCGCCAACCTATTTAGGTCGCAATGACCGGAGGGATAAGATTAGACAAATAAGATGCCTTACTAATGCTTACATGTATTACTTCTTTCCTCGCACTATTCGGGATTGGAATGGGTGGGTTTAGGATTGGTGCTTAGTACCCTCAGCCACCCACAATGTTTGTGATTTGCAAAGTATGAATGTAGATGTAGATGTACCTATTTCCCCCTTCAGTTTTGGCTGCTGGTTCACTGAATCCTCTAATATTCATCAGAACTGCGTCATGATCAATTAATCCTTCCGTTACTTGACACCCCACAAGGTTATCATCGGGCTTTATTAGGAATATATCCAAAATATTTTGTCCCCTAGTGTTTCGCTCTACCACTTGTGTAAATCCTCCTTCCCTTATTAAGGCATTTGCAAATCATTGTTCACGTGTGTTATTAATCTTATTTCCTTCCCAGTTTGCACCTGGTAAATTTAAATCGCCACCAATAATGACCATTCTATTATCATCTCTGAAATCTGAGTATGAATTTAATTTCTCCCCAAGAGCCTTATCTTCATCTGTCATTCTTCCACTGCGGTAAGCAGCCAACACCCCGATTTTTATTTTTTTATTACCACAGAAATCTACCCCAAGTAACTCATGGTCTTGATCTATGAACTCCAGTGAACTGTGGTAGTTTTTGTTAACTAGTATGAAGACTCCTCCACCAATTGCTCCTCTATCTCTGCGGTACACTCTGTAACCATCAGGAAAAACCTCACTGTCTAGTATGTCTTCTTTTAACCAACTCTCTACCCCAATTATTACTTGTGGTTCGTGTATCTCTATAAAGTTTGCAAATTCAATTAGTTTGTTCATTATACTTCTATATTTTACCATTAACACCCTTATTACCGGCTTTATATTTTCAGCATTAATGTCCTCTTTCCCAGTTTTACCCCAGCCAGTTATTGTTTCAGCAACTTCATCTATTTCTTTAACATCTTTGATCTCTCTCATCGTGGATCTGCAATCAGTATCACTTTGATCATCTGTTTCCATCCCTTCACCAGCAGCCCCTAACCTAAAAAAGGCACAGTCCTGACCCCATCATCACTGGAAATGGGCTCCCTTACTGCTTTAGCTAACAACTCAGAAAGTACGACCTTCCCCCTTTTATTTAGGTGTAGGCCATGCCTAGTGAAACCCCACCTACCAATGGTGTTTACAGGCACAACTCCCAACACAGAACTAATGCCTTTCCCAGGTAGCACTTCCGTTTCCATATTCACACGCCTCACAGCATAGTTCAATTGTGGCTGGTCATGGCGTCTTAGGACCTGCATGAGCTCCACACTGGTATGTTGTGCCTCCTTCACCACCTTCCTCAGGTCACTCTCTATACTATAACTCGCGTTTCTATCAATACTATTCCCCACCCTCCCACTATCACTACTCTATCGTCCTTAGTGAAACTCCTACAAAGTGAACCTATATCCTCTATTACCTGACCTAATGTTGCACTAGGTTTGAAAAAACTTGTTACCTGGTAACCAGTACCTAACTGATCATACTGAAGAGAGCCTACACCTCTCCCATGGCTACTACCTAGCAGCAGAACCCTTTTTTTTCCTATTCTTGCCTAGCACGCCCTTATTCCTAAAGGCGTGCTGCATATTACCTACTCCTACATCTACATGAGGCTCTTCTGCTCCTGACTCTGGCAACAGGTCAAACCTATTTTTCCCCACAGTTACTGAAGTGTCTGGCTTCTTCATCCTGTTAATTATATTTCTCCTACGACCTGTTACCAGCTCCCACCCATCCTTCTCAACTTCCTCCAAACCTCTCTACTTTCAGTCTCAACAAGCTCAGCCCCCACAGGCTGTGCCAGCGCAGTCTGAACCTCCATAGGCTGAGCCTCCACAGGGTGAGCCTCCACAGGCTGAGCCCCTACGGGCTGAACCTCCACAGGTGGAGGCACCAAAGGCCACGCCTCCAGAGGCTGAGCCTCAAGAACCCTGATCCTTTCACGCAACTCCCTGATCGTTTCGCCCATCTCCCACATCCTATCATCCCTAATACAAAGTGAATGTTCCGTACACTAACTTTATTCAATGTCGATGGAACTTTTCACATGTATACGTTAGAGCAAACAGAATAATGCTATCTATCTTTGGTTTACAAAACCCACCCACTTTTCCTATCACCCTATTTAAGCAATATTTACACTTGAAACCATTCAGTGTACTCAAGTCTAGCAATAGCGTAGCATTGTCGGTTCAGCTAGTCTTATATAAAAATCATTGTAAGTTTGTTTGTTTGTCTGTTCTTTATGCGCTCCTAAACCGTTCGACCGATTACAGTGAAACTTTGGTGAGTTGTCGAGAGCGTGTCACAAATCGGTCCTAAGAAATAAAATTAAAAAAAAAACACCATCTCCACCCTTTTACACCCCTCAATTAAAAAAGCCTACACATTTTGTCCAATTTCCACCAAAATTTGAACACGTATTCTTAAAAACAAATTGAAAAACATATTGCCTATATATGGTTTCCAAAAAAACGAAACACTTCATCCCCTTCACAAACCCCTAATTTACACAAACCCACAGATTTTATCCGGTTTTGATGAAAATTTGCACACGTATACTATAAAATATACAGAAAATTACTGCTTACATATGGTTTCCCAAAATGCAACACTTCTTCCCCTTTATATCCCTTTATTTTTTGCCAATGTACCTTATATAAAGCTACATTCTTTACCCGATTTTGAATGAAATTTCCACCCGTATACTTTCAAACAAAAAAAAAAAAAAAAAGAAATACTGTCTAAATTTGTTTTACCTAAGTCCACTTCTCTCCGATTTTACCCCCTCCCGTCTTAATGTCAATGATATTTATTGAATCCCACAATTTTATCCGATTGATGAAACTCTGATGAGTTGTTGAGTGCGCGTCTGCGAAAGTTTCCTCACAAAAAAAAAAATAAAAAAAACTACCCCCTCTTACCCTCCACACCTCTTAACTTAAACAAACCCATAGATTTAATAGGATTTCTATGAAAATTTGGACACTTGTACTTTATAACTAAAAGAATAATACTCTGAAGATATGGTTTCCGAAATCGCAACCACTCTTCCCCATTACATCCCCATAGTTTAACAAACCCACATATTTTATCCAACTTTGATAGAAATTTGCATATGTATGCATTAAAACAGGCAGGTTTCCAAAAAAGCAACTCCTCTCCTCCTTTACTTGTCCTGAATTATTGTCAATGTTATTTATTTATAGTTACCGTTTCAATCCTATTTTGAAGGGAGATAACTCACATATACTTTGAATCAAACAGAAAAATACCATTTGCATTTGACAAATCCCAACCCCTTCCCCCTTTAGAAGCCCCTCTCTTAATTTCCAGTGATCTTTATAGAAACCCACAGTCTTTATCCGATTTCAATGGAACTTTGCATATGTATAGTTTAAAATATGGAGAAAAATATTATCTACATTTGGTTTAAAAAGACAACTACTCTTATCCTTTACGCCAACGATGTAATTTTTGGCAATGTTTCTTATATGTAGCCATAGTTTTTATACGATATCGATGAATCTTTTGATATGCATAATTTAAAACAAACTGTCTACATTTAGTTTGCAAAAATACCAACCTTTACTCAACCCATTCTTAATTTCCAATGTTCCCTACAAACAAACTCACAGTTATTATTCGATTTGAATGGAAATTTGCATATGTACATTAAAGCAAAGAGAAAAATTCTGCCCACAATTGATTTATAGAAAAATAACAGTTTCCCCCATCAACATAACTATCCAAATTTACACTTGAAACCAAACAGATTCTTGCAAATATCTCTGAAATTGTGGGGAAATTTGCCAAAGTAGATAGCAATATTCTTAAAGTGTACAACATTTTCTGTTAAACAATATTGTACCAATTCCAATTGAACATCTGCTGACATTGAAATTCAAACTTGAATTTTAAAAGTTTCAAAGTTTTTGTAACAGCACACAAGTCTACAGTTATTTTCGATAATGAAGGACGTTTGCACTCATATGCCTTAAAATACGTGATAAGGAAGTTTACATTTTGTTTACAAAACTACATTTGCTTTCCTCTTTCACCCCTCTTAAGATAGATTTACACATGCATCTTTTCCATGTGTAGAATTTATCTCCAAAACGAACCGAGTGATTTTATTGTATAAATGCCGAATGGAATCACCAAAAACATTGTATAACCAAGACTGTTGCAATGAACTTGAAATTGAATGAAAAAGTACTTAAAATTTATCAGTAAATGTCCAACGTTAACTGAGTACAAACTTTCAAATGTATTCATTTAATCTGTCTCTAGTAATAGCGAAGCATTGCAGGGTCAGCAAGTCTCATATATGAAAATCAATGATTCTATCTGTCTGTTTGTCCTCTATCCGCGGCTAATCCGTTGATCCAATTACGGTAAAACATTTGTGAGTAGTCGGGTGCGCGTCTGAGAAGTTTCATGAGGGAATAAAAATCCCCCAAAACCACCCCCTCTTCCCCATTAAATCCCACAATTTAAAACATCCCACAGATTTTTTCCGATTTCGTTGGAAATTTGCACACATATACTGTAAAATGTACAGAAAAATACTGTCAACATTTGTTTTTGAGAAACACAACCCCTCTTCCCCTTTGTACCCGATAATTTTTACCAATGGATTTTGCACACACTCACAATTTTTAACCGATATCGACGGAACTTTGCACACGTGTTCTTTAAAATCAACAGAAAAATAGACTGTACAATTAATGTTCAGAAACACTACCCCTGTTCGGCTAAAAACCCACAATTTTTGGAAATATTTTTTATACACACCCACAACTTTTATCCGATATCGACGCAACTTTCCACACGCGTACTTGTAAACAAACAGAACAATACTGTCTACATTGGGTTGTGAAAACCCAACCCCTCTCCCCCTTTCCACACCCTTAATTTTTGTTATTTTTCTTTAAACATACAAACAGTTTTTATGCAATATCGATGGAACTATGAACACGTATTCTTTTAAATCAATAGAAAAATAGTGATTACATTTGGTTATCAGAAACCAAACCCCTCTTACCCTTTCCACACCATATTTTTTGACGATGATCTTTATACAATGCTACAGTTTCGATCCAATTTTGAAGGAACTTCGCACGCTTATACTTTAAAGCAAACAGAAATATGTCTGCTTTATGTATGTGTACCCACTTATAAAATTAGGCATCGAAGCACATACCGGTCAAAGCTAGTATACATATGTATATAAATCAATGTATGCCTGTCTGTCCGTCTGTTTGTCCTCTATGCGCTGATGACCTGTTCATCCGATTATGGTAAAACTTTGGAGAGATGTCGAGTGCAGTCTGAGAAGGTTCCTAACAAATAAAATTTCCAAAAAACTACCTCTTGTTCCCATTACACCCCTTAATTCAAACAAACCCACAGATTTAATCCCATATTCACCAAACTGTGTATACGTATACTTTAAAACAAATTGAAACATTTTGCCTACATATGGTTTCCAAAACGCAACCACTCATACCCTTCACATTCACCTAATTTAAATAAATCCACAGATTTTATACGATTTTGATGGAAATTTGCACATCGACGCAACTTTCCACACGCATATTTTAAAACAAACAGAAAATACTGCATACATATGCAACCCCTCTTCTCCTTTACATCCCCCTAATTTTTGCCAATGTACTTTATATGAACGTACAGATTTTACCAGATTTTGAAGGAACTTTGCACACACATACTTTAAAACAAAATACTGTCTACATTTGGTTTCCTAAGCCCACTACTCTCCCCTTTTACCCCCTGCCCTTTTAATTTCTAGTTATCTTTATAGAAACCCACCGTTATTCTCCAATTACGATGAAACTTTGGTGAGTTGTTGAGTGCGAATCTCCGAAGGTTCCTGCCAAAAAGTTTTTTCTAATAACCATCCTTCTTCACCTTTATACCCCTTAATTTATACAAACCCACAGATTTTAATGATTTAGATAAAAAATTGGGCATGTATACTTTAAAACAAACTTAAGAATATTGCCTAAATATGGTTTCAAAAATGTAACTCCTCTTCCGACAGATCCCCCTAATTTAAGGAAACCCACAGATTTTATTCGATTTTGATAGAAATTTACACACACATCGTTTCAAACAAACAGTAAAATACTGCCTTTGAATGGTTTTTAAAAACGCATCCGTCCTTTCCCCTTGCATCACCTTAACTATTGCAAATGTTCTTTATACAAAGCTGCACCATTTACCTGATTTCGATCGAATTTTGCAAATGTAGACTTTAAAACAAACAGAAAAATACTATCTACGCTTGGTTTGTCAATTTCCAACCTTCCTCTCCATTTTCCATTCCCCTCATAATTTCGAATGATCTTTATAGACACCCACAGTTTTTATCCTATTTCGATGTAACTTTCATTTGTACACTTTAAAACAAGGAGTAAAATGCTGTCTACGTCTGGTTAACAAATACCAACCCTTTCTTCCCCTATCCTCCCCCTCAATATTTGTCAATGATTTTTTAACCAAAGCTACAATCAAAGTTGTTTGACTGATTATTTTGAAAGTTGGCATTTTTTCATGTATTTTGAAGGAAGTTTGCACACTTATAAATTAAAATAAACACAAAAATACTGTTTACTTTTGATTTACCAATGCCCACCGCTCTCCCCTTTTACACCCTAACCTCTTAAATTCCAATATTCTTTATAGAAAACTACAGTTTATATCCGATTTAGATAGAAAAATACTATCTACATTTGGTTTCAAAAGAAATCTAATCTCACCTTTTTCCCTACACCCACGAATGTTTGTAAGGAGGCAGTCTTTCTCGTAATGTACCTCACCCCTGTATTTTGTGCCAATGTTCTATATAAATAAATACAGTTTTTTTACAGATATTGGTGGAATTTTACATACGTTAACGTTAAAACAAAGAGTAAACTACTCTCTTCATTTAGTTTACAAATAGCAGTTACCCGCGACTTCTTACACGTGAAAGAGTGATGTAATATAAGATTTTCTTGAGAGGTCTCGACGCTTAGTGGTTAGGGCGTAAAACTGGAGATAGAAAAGTCCTCAGCTTGAATCCCAGTCTCAGCGAGGATTTTCATAGGTTCCTAGCTCGACCTTCACCTCTGGCACAGGTTATTGTGGGATGTGAAGTACGCCAGAATCCTCACGTGGTTCTTATTCCACGTTGAACTTTAGGTCCCCTATGCCCGGTAGGATTACTGCGGTCTTGTAGCTCGTCGATGCGTTGTAACATCTCTCGTGTTGTCCTCGTGGCACACTGTCGGGGTGGATCACTACCTTGCAGGTTACTTCCGGCAGGGCCGGCTCTAGGATTTTTGGGCCCGGGGTAATCAGTTAGCTCTATAACTTGTCGAGCGGGCGCCCCTATTGCCGGTGATCGGGCCCCCCATTAGCCGGGCGGGCCCGGGTACATTTGACCCGCTCCCCCCCCCCCCCTAACGCCAGCCTTAACTTCGGGCATGTTCTCCAAAGCCGTTTTGAATAGGGAGAGTGCATAAACCACGTAGCTTCATTTTGGCCTCCTGTGAAACCTCCCTACCCCCACGTAGCCCTACGTAGCCTTTGCCTTTATCCCCCCCCCTTCCTCCACGTAGCACGTAGTTTTTTTTCCTTTAGATTCCAGAAGACATTTTGTACTGTTTTCTCTTGTCCGTCGATTGTAAATTATATAAGAAGATAATTAACTGAGGGAAATAAATATTCACATGCTGTTGTGTGTTCTGTTCCTCATTTTGACTATGAAAAATGTTATGAAAGGAAAGCTACGTGGCCTGGCTCGGAACCCCCCCCCCCCCCCCCACGTAGCCCAGCGTAGCCTTCCAGCCAACCCCCCCCCCCTCCCACCCTGGATCGATCCACATGGTTTGTGCACACTCCCATACCCTAACCAATTCATTTTTGTAGTGTAATACCCGTTGTATTTTTTGTTTAGTCTCTCTCTTAGTCCCTTCAATAATTCTGTAACGTCTTTCAGTTTCTGCTTCTTCATCGACCATGAAATACATCTGTAAAAACTGTGGTTTCGTATTCGATGAAGGAAGCATAGTTCCAATTCGGTCATATATTTGCCCCTGGATAGTAAATCTCGGTGAAAATCCTTGCTTTGCAACAATTCTATCGGTTCCAAAAGACGTCATATGGAAGCAGGAATTATACTTTCTGATAAGATTCAAAAATCGCGGCGATTCATCTGTGTTGTTAGAAAACAGCTGTTTCAGTGGTTCCATACCTGGCATGCTGATGTCGCCTAGCTCGCGATTGTTCCAAAAGACACACCGACAGTTAAGAATTGTAACACCTTCGTGACGTTGGAGGCAATGTCTTCGGACAATTACTCCACCCCCCAACTGCCTGTAACCTAAGAAAGTGACGATGTCATGTGTGTTTAGTTGCAGCAACTCGTGGTGATGCCAAATATGCGACATTCTGTCGTCGCCGATTTTTCGTTTGCTCCGGTGTTTCAGCAGCTCCTGAGATCGATATCCTTTCGGCTTGCTCTTTGCACTGAGCTCACGTTTTTCCTAGTGTCTCGGCAGATCATCCCGACACCAATTTTTCAGTTTGCTGTTGTCCCTGACTTGCGACTGCTCCGGCAATTCAGCAGCCGCAGAAGCTCCAAGACTTCTCAATCCTTTGCAGCTCTGCTTGAGGATTTGTCTCCTGGATTCTGGCTGTTTTCATAGCCGTAGTTTCCTAACATTTCTTTGAAAGTTTTTCCTTCCGTTTACCCGGCATCTCTTAAAATGAATAATTTCAAGTGTCGCGAATAAAAATGAATATTGATTTAATTAATGAAAACTCAAAACATTAGCAAAAAATTGATGGAATCGACTATATATATATATATATATATATATGTTCCAATGATTAAGTAGTAATTGATTGTTTCTTCATAATTGGTTTCCCACTCTGCAAACAGAATTAAATGACTACCGGCGAATTACCATTCCGCTTGTCTGCCACTCCACTATTTGAATAAAACATTGATAAATTTCTAAAATTTACTTCGGGCAACGCCGCGTGGTTCTGATAAAACGTCCAAGCTTACTATAGATTTTTTGATACAATATCGGTACAAAGCGATACATGATGTCACTAAAATGGCGCTCATGAAAGACGCTTAATAAATAATAATGTTTCTGTTCTCATTCCGGCCCAGGCTGCATTTTAAAATTACCGCTAGAAAATCTAAGCTTCTATCACTGGCACATTAATACATTCGCTATATTGTATGATAGTGACGTCATCAATAGCGAAATAAACTCGACTTATCATTTCAGATCGCGATACCAAATCAACCCGAATAATGGCGCTGTAAATGTGGCGGTCGTAAACTCACAGTAAATTAAATACTGAATAAATCTGAAACTACGTTCAGCCGCATGAATTATGCCGTCAGCATTATGACAATTATTGACGTAACTTAATTAAAAACATTGTACTTAAACGCTTGTAATTTACAGTGCACAACGAAATGTCCATAATACTCTTCAATCGTTAATATTGCTGGTCAAGTTAACATCGCGATAAAGTGACTCTTATTGCTCGTGATTTAGTAAGGTGTATAATTTATTTATTTATTTAGCTTATGGCCATTGCACAAAAATAATACAATTTAACATTAAATTACAATTAAAATTCAAAATTAACATGGTGTAGCCAATCTAAAGCTTTATTCGAAATGTTAATAAAATCTATTGGTGATCCCCTGAATGCTCGAAATGGGCAGTCAAATGTCACGTGGCGTATGGTTTGTTTTTCCTTACCACAGTTGCATCTCGGTGAATCTCTCATTCCCCATGTATAGAAAGATGAAGCAGATCTTCCTGTTCACTGTCAAACAGTAAGGTGTTAATTGTGATAGTAATTTATGCTATACTAATTAGGAATCATGATATAGAAAATTCTGTTACTACTCGAAATGTATTTCCAGTGCATTTAATATGTTGAGATGTTGTCAGTATTGTAACATGACGCGCTGTCGCCACGTTACAAGGTGCATTTTTATTATATATGTCATAATGTTAGAGTAATTTACATAAATCTTGGGCGACCACCTAAATAGATTTTTGTTGTAATTTTATAAAGTACGCAAGATTCCAAGTGAGGACTGTAATGAAATGATGAACATACAGTGTATCTTGGTAAAGCGAATATTAAAGAATTATTGAGCTATGTAGGCTTGAAGCTAATCGTGGTGTTCCCGAACCTTGGCGACAAGAAGTCGCGGATTTGGGGTTTGCCGGACCACACACTCTGCTCCCTAGGGATAGGCGGTCAACAAGGTTACTCACCGGGCGGGAAATGCCTGCCGCCAGAACAGAGAGTCGTCCCCGAACGCAGCCGAATATGTCCGACCTCTGTTAGATACTCTAGGCAAATCACCAATCGGGGATATCACGTGACATTAGGTGCCGACCTGAAGATCCAATCCAAATGAGCATATAACTTAAAATCCTGGGAATTTTTGTTATATGTGTGCTTCGAGACTACAAATGGGTGGAGCGAGAAGTTTCCTCGTGGACCGAAGAGCGAGGAGCTGGATTTTCTGACTTCGATCTTCGAGTCCAAGCTATGCGAGTCTAGGTTGACTTGGAAAGTTGGCTTCTCTCGCCAACTGCCGTTGTACGATTTCTGGCTGCCAGCTTGCCTTGCTGGAGCAAGCTTATCACAGCAACACAGCCGGTAATGCGATGATGCGCATTGTCAGACCAGAGATGCCTATAGCCGACTTGTGAGATAATCTCACATATCGTGGGTCCGCTACAGTCACCGCAGACATCAGACGCAGGACTACAATGGTAACTTATTACGACCAAGCCATCTGATTGTGCATTCCGTGAAACAGAACCCGTAAGCGACTTTGAGAGGATAGGTCCATGTTCTCACTTTGTAATTGTAAAAACCCCTGAGCTAGCGGCATAATTTGCCAGAACTAGTTATTTTCGAATGATATATTGTTCATTCTGGCGCCCATGATTTTCTTTTTAACTGTAAAGTCGCAGTATTATGATACCTTTGTCTGAGGTCATCATAACTTGTCTTTTTAATTGTTTCCAATTGTCATTATTTCTTGCATATTGATTCTGAGATATATTTAAAAGGAAATATACAATTGTTTGCTTGCTCATGACGGCTAATTGTAACTCTGAGCGTTGCTTTTATGATTTTGCCAATTTGTGTTAATGTTAACGGTAAATTCGCTCAGACTTGTAATCGCCAGTGATAAGAAAATAAATGTCATATGGTGATAATTTTTCCTAAATTCCAACTAACGTCGAGATTCTTGCAAAATTAATAAATTTTCACTCCTTCATAAAAATCAAAATTAAAAATCCACAATTATTAATCATAAAGGTATGAAAGATAATTGTAACGTAGTTTGCCCACCAAGGCACCGACTACAGTATAGTATTTGATTCATAGGGATTTATTTTATAATAATTATAGATTTTAATAAAATTAATATTCGATGCAGTTAGAGGCAGCCAAGCCAGGTTGTAAGCGCTACCTCAGCGTGGACTTGTTATTCACAAAACCTGCTGATGTGCTGAGTCAATCATCAGCACCGATTTGAACTGGTTAATGACGTCAATAGGGTCTACCTCGGAAGTAAAGATATATTTCTCATCCTCAGTTCACGAGTAGCTTTCATCGAATCATCATGGGTAACTAACAGCTAGGCCAACTCTCTTAAGCTTCAGTCTGTACACCATGTAGGCCTTCGTAACATCCTGGGGCCAGGCATTCCATCTAGCCATTCAGTGTCCATTCAACCAGTGTAACTTCAATTACATGCAGAAGCATCATTCATAGGCGTAGCCGGACAGATCCTTGCAGGTCATATTATCAACGTATTGTCTACAGTCTTTACTGATCATTAAATGGGATTCTGTGAACTGTTAGCCGCCTGTTATCATTTATCAGGATAGATTCTCAACTAGCCACTAGTTAGTCTTCCTTATCCTGGGTTGCTGAACCTATTAATCAGCTGGTGTCAAACTAATCCTGACTTAACATCGTATTTAATAGCCCACTAGACTGGATAGAAGAGCTTTGTGTCAAGATACAAAAGATTTCTTGAGCTACACAATCGCCACGAGGTTAGTAAACTCTCCTCTAGATTCCCGCCACATCAGACGTCCACAAATCAACCACTCGGCTATCCTTTCGGTTCTGTCACTTAGACAGGACTCTTACAATGTGTTCGTATCGTTTGATTTTGTAACGGCAATATTGGCAGAAATAGTGGTTTGGTTGAAATGCTGCCTGGACCAAAGCGTTTTTGTTACAGTATAAGGCAGAAGGAATTTAGTTATTATTATTAATCAATAAGCGGCTCTCATAAGCTCCGTGTAAATGAGGTGTATTGTGCTGTGTTTCTACGTTAGCCCATTGAATACATTTGTTTTAAGTGTAGGATTCGATAGATATTTGCAGAATATTAAACAGTAAGTAAAAAAGAACTGTTTCGTGAATCATAGTCTCTACTATTTGTACAAAAAATTTGAACCAAAAATAAAAAGGGATTAGTTAAGTTTTAAATTTTGGCAAAAATAACTTGTAATACAGATACTGTATAGTAACAAAAAAGAAACAGGAAATAAATTAAACCAAGATAGAATGGAATCATTTACATTTTTATATATACGACATTTCGAGCACGACCATTTCTCACTTTTAGTGAACCAACTTTCGTGCTGGTGCATTTTACGTTGTTGTTTTTCCCCCCAAGCTTTGATTTTTCACATTTATTGTGACACATATATTACGAACGAAATTATGGTGTAATATTTGATATGTCTTACTATTTTATGTTATCTCGTTGCGAACGTAACAACAGTACCTACCTTTTTAAAAAATTTAAGGCTAAGTACAGATTTATATTTCCTGCTTCGAAACTATTATTTGTCAAGTGCGTCGGTTTTATGGCATTTAAACTAAACACAAACTTGCATGTGTAAGAAGGTTTTTGCTTTTATTTCTGAAAAGTAGTGTTTGCGATTTACGTAAAAAGCAAAGAGTAAACTTGGCACGGCTATCTACGAAGTAGGAAACTCTTTGTTGTTTGGAAATTGATATTAATGGCAATTTGTAAAAGAATTATGCGTTTTTGCGGAATAAAATCTATCCTATGTCACTTCACACACAATTAACTAACTTCATGACAAATTTCATTTAAATGTGTTACGTTATTAAGGCGTGATAGATTCCAAAAGTACATCCAAACACACATCCAATCTTTCTCATTTATATATATATATAGATATATAGAATACGCTACCCCTGCCCCACTATAAATCCCCTTACTTTTTGCTTCTATTCTTTATACAAAGCCACGGTATTTATCCAAAGTTGAGAGTACATTGCACATCATCCCCCGAGCAACGCTGGTAACCGTGCTTTGGAGAAGAGGGAACGACCAAAAATATTGTACATCTCAAAGAACTAAAGTAATTTTTTTTCCAATTCACTTAATGCACAAAAATCCATGATTTATTTTCATTAAATCATTTCATCCGATTATGGCGAAACTTTGGTGAGTTGTCGAGTACACGTCGGAGAAGATTCCTAAAAAATAAAATTTCCAAAAAACCAACCCCTCTTCCCCATAATACCTCATAATTTAACCCCTTTTCCACCCGAGAATACCAACTCCTTTCCCCGTACACCACATAATTTTAAAAAAACCTACAGATTATATCCGATTTTGAACGAAACTTGCACAACTATACTTTAAAACAAATTGAAAAATATTGTCTACATATGGCTTCCAAAAATGCAACCCCTCATCCCTTTCAAATAGCCCTTATTGAAGCAAAACCACAGATTTTATCAGATTTATATGGAAATTTGCATACGTATACTTTAATACAAACAGAAAAATACTACCCATGTATGGTTTCCCGAAACACAACCCCTCTCCCCTTTTACCCCCTCCACCTATATTTACTCTGTTCTTTATACAAACCCACAGTTATAATCCGATTTCGATGAAAATTTGCACTTAATATTTAAATAAGGCGAAAAATGCTGTCTACATTTGAAGACCTGATTGGAAGAACCAGATAATGACCAAAACTAAACTTTTGAGAAAAACGAGAAAAACTTTTTATGGTACTTTAAGCGTCAAAACCAGTGAAAATTCTTGCATTTGATGAAAGTATACCTTAATTTGTGCCACTTCACAAATTTTGAAGCTGATATCTCATGTAGAAGCACTAAATAAAATGAGAAAATCGGCATGGATATATCTGTTTCTTGCACTCAAATATATATATATCTTAAAAAGCCAAGTTATTTTATTTGAAACTGCCAAATTTATTGAAAATAACAATTTTACAAGTCCTCTTATGTTATATTATCATTAACATAAAAAAATTAGTATAGTACAATACGATTCTTCTATTTCAATCGGAAAAAGATGCCTCACTGTCTGTTCCCTGTAGTTCGTTCAACCTGTTGGATGTAGCTGCTTGTAGTACTCCATGTGGACAGGTGGTACATATTTTTGTACTATATTCATATTTCTTGGAATCCAAAGGCAAGGCACCGTCATATAATCTGGTTGCATTAATGTTTGGCTGTATGTGCACTGATTTAAAAAGACGGAACTTACTGAAAAACAGACTATTCTGTTCAGGAGAAACGGATAGCTCTCTTTCTTCATAAATTAATTTCCGATATTCTAAAGGAATCAGTTGTATTTCTTATTACTCTTTTGAAAAATGGTTGTAGTGTTCGTTTAAAATCTAGTAGCATTTCCTGCTGAACTCGAACAACTGAAAAATTCTTTGAGGCGGAAGATACAATGTCATACCATTGTTCTGGTACATAAACATATTCTTCCTTCGTTTAACCTTTTCAATCTGAACAAAAGCTCGATCGCAAGGCATGAATGAATGTCCACGCTCAGGAAAATGGTGATGTATTTTGATAAATTTACCTCATGCACAGAGCGAGCTTAAGAACTGGACCATCAAAATGTTTTTGTTTTGCCCTGCACAGTTGTCAGAGAATAGGTGCAGGGTCTTGACTTCTTCGGTAATATAGTTGTCAATGTAATGCTTCAAAAGTGAAACAGTCTCATTTGAGCCTTTCCTCCCTGTAGTTTCATCAAACATATACATTTTAGAACATCCAGTCTTGCAGGAATAAAAACCAATGTTATAGACCCAGACTTGGGGCAGGTAGAAGAGTTCTCCTGTTGTTAACACTGGAACTGGTAGGTTCTATTGGTAGTCAAAACACAAACCTTCTATTGTTTGGTCATTTTTTGCTTCCTGAGTTACCTCCTTCAGAACATCGTAGAAGTGTTGTGCTTTGCGAAGATATACAAAAAATCGACCCCTCTCTCCTTTTCCAATTCCTTAATTTTTGTCAGTGTTTTTTATACAAAGCTGCAATGAAAACCGTTTAATTGATCACTTTGAAACATGTCACATATATGTATTTTCTCATGGAGGTTTATGACAAAATAAAAAAAAACTGCACCCTCTCTCCATTTAGATAACTTATTATATACAAAAACACAGATTTTATCCAATTTTGATGGAAATATCCAAATGTATACTTTAAAAATACATAAAAATACTGTCTACATATGATTTCCAAAAACGCACCCATCTTTCCCTTTACATCCTCCTAATTTAAACAAACCCACAGGAATTATCCGATTTCGATGGAACTTTGCACAAGTATACTTTAAAATAAACAGAAAAACACTGTCTACATTTTTTCGACAAACTCCCACCCTTCTCACATTTTACCTCTCCTCTCTATTTTCAATGCTCTTTATAGAAATCCAGAGTTTTTATCCGATTTCGATGGAACTTTGTATTTATATATAAAATATATAAAATAAAATAATTGTTTAAAAAAAACATAAAAACCGCCTTTAAAAAAAAGCACTGAAATTTTAAAATAACTTTATACCTTGCTTAGGAAAAAGTAAGTCTAAATGGACAATATTTAACGTTACTGTCATTGAAATTTTTACATGAATTAATTATTTTTGGAGTTGGTGCCAACTGTCACATCGCGAAGATCGAATTACTGAACTTCTTTTGGTGTTAGAGGCGAAACGGGGAGTATGAAAAAATTGCCAATATTTTACAGCATGTCGTGAGGAAGATAGTCTTATTGCGGGAGACAGTTTAGGGAAACAAATTAATAGTATTTTAATCTGTGGCTCAACCGCAATGGTCATCCAGGTATATCTCTGGCGCTACAGTGTCAGTTGGTAGGTTGCATCATGCAGTAAACTATTTACAGTTAGTATAATATCGGCGTATTATCTGTATGTTTCAGTTTTGTTGAAACATGTTTCTAGCATTATTTGTAGGTAAGCAGTAACATGTTTTTTTTATGAATTATTGTTATTCGTTATTGTTTTTCTTGCCTTCGCCGACTCCTAAAATAACAAATTTTTTGTGGTATTATAGTTTGTCTTGTATTTTAAATATGCAGCAGCAGTTCCCATGTTGCGAACTTCCTGGTAGCTCAGAGAATAAAGCGCTTGATTTCAAAGAAGAATTCTGTCTTTATATACCACAACAACTTCAAGGACGGGGTGAATTGAGTGTTGTGTTAAGGAAAGTCAGTTCACATTTTGGTCCAGGCTATATTTCGATCTTATCATAACATCTGTTAAAACTGCTGGTCTATAACCGAAACTTGTAACATCTGGTCATTAATACTTACCACATACAGAAATCTCGCTGGAATATATCTGTTTACTCCAGCATCACATGGAAAATATAGATTTTTGATTGGTTTTCACAACGTGAAAGCTTGGGATCCAAGTTGAAATCTGAAGTACATGTTGAGATTTTTTTTATAAATATTATGCCATGACTTAAAAATAGCTTAATTGATTTTGACGGGATTAAAAACAGTGGATTTTTGTAAAGAACACTGTAAATTAAAAGGGGTGAGGGTAAAGGGGAAGAGGGATTGGGCTTTTGTATAACAAAAATGCTGCCTTTTCTGGTTGATTTAAAGTATACATGTGCAAATTTCCATCGAAACCAGATAAAAAACTGTAGCTTTGTGTAAAGAATATTTGTAGAAATTAAATGGGGTAAGGGAGTGAGTGGTTGGGTTTTGTAAACAGAATGTAGACACTATGTTTCTCTTTGTTTTTAAGTTTACATGTGCAGTGTTCCATGGAAATCTGATAAAACTGTGGGTATCTATAAAGAACATTGGGAATTAGGAGGGGTGGGGGTAGAAGGGAAGAGGGGTTGGGCTTCTGCAACCTAATTTAAACACAATTGTTCTGTATGTTTTAAAGTATGCCTGTGCAAATTTCCTTCAGAACTGGATAGAAACTGTAGATTAAAGGATGGAAAGAAAGGAGCGGAGTTATGATTCTCGAAACCAAATGTAGACAGTATTTTTCTGTTTATTTTGCAGTATACATGTGCAAACTTCCTTCGAAATCAGAAAGAACGGTAGCTTTGTATAAAGAAAATTGACAGTAATTAAAGGGGTAGAAAGAGGGATAGAGTTTGCGTTTTTGTAAAAGTTATGTGGACAGTATTTTTCTTTTTTTATTTGTTTTAATGTATACTCATGCGAAGTTCCACCGAATCGTATTAAAATGTGAGTTTTGTACAAATATTAAGGGAAGTAAAGCTAGGGTAGTTTTTTTAATTTTTTTGTCAGAAATCTTGTCCATAAAAAATTACATATATATGATCCAACTTTCATAAAGATCGGTCAAATGGTGTCGGCTGTAGCTTTCTAATAAGAAATTAACAAAAATCAAGGGGGTGAAAATGGGGAGAGGGGTTCGGTTTTTGCAAACCAAGAGTTGGCATTATTTTCCTCTTTGTTTTATAGTAAAAATTTGCTAAGTTTAGTCTAAACCGGATAAAAACTGTAGTTGTGTATAAAAACTAAGCGCTTTAATGGGGAGAGGGGGTGGTTTTTAGATCTGTTGGTCAGACAACTTCTTCGTGAAAAAATACATATAAGAACCAACTTTCATGTTAATCGGTCAAACGATCGCGACTGTAGCTTTTCATAAAGAACATCGAAAAAAGTTAATAGGGTTGAAGGAGGGAAAGGGGTTGAGCATTGGAAAACCAAATGGTTACAGGATTTTTCTCTTTGTGTTAAAGTATACATGGGCAAAGTTCAGTAAAAATCAGATAAGAAATGCAGATTTCTATAAAATTGTGTAAAGGGAGACATGGGGTGGTTTATTTATTTATTTTATTTTTTTTATTTTTTTTTTTGGTCAGAAACCTTTTCCATGAAAAATACATGTATATGCCAACTTTAATGGAGACCAGTTAAATGGTGTCGACTGTAGCTTTTTGTAAAGAAGATTGGTAAAAATTTATGGGGCGGATAGGGGGAGAGGGCATCAGCTTTTTCAAACCAAAAGTTGACAGTATTTTTCTCTTTATTTTTGACTATACATGTCCATAGTTTAATCGAAATCAGATAAAAAATGTGGGTTTGTATAAAAATTAAGGGGTGTACAGGGGAGAGGGGTGATTTTTTATTTACTTATTTTTTGGTCTGACTCTCCATGAAAAATTACATGTATATACCATTTTTTATGACAATCGGTCAAATGGTGTCGAGTAGCTTTTTATGAAGAACATTGACAATAATTAAAGGGGTGGAAGGAGGGAGGGGGTTGAGCTTTGGCAGACCAAATGTTGACAGGATTTTTCTCTTTGTTTTAAAGTATACATGGGCAAAGTACAATAAAAATCAGATAAGAAATGTAGGTTTGCATAAAATTAAGGGGTGTAAAGGGGAGAGCGGAGGTTTTTTTATTTTTATTTTTTTGGTCAGAAACCTTCTCCATGAAAAACTACATGTAATTGACACCTTTAATAGAGATCAGTTAATGGTGTCGACTGTGGCTTTGAATAAAGGAAATTGTCAAAAATTAAGGGGATGGATAGGGGGAGAGGGGTTCAGTTTTTTTTTTTTAAAACCAAAAGTTGACTGTATTTTTCTCTTTATTTTTGGCTATATATGTCCAAAGTTTCATCGAGATCGAATAAAAAATGTGGATTTGTATAAAAATTAAGGGTTGGAAGGCGGTAGAAGGGGTGGTTTCTCAATGAAATTTATATGGAACCACTTTAGAGGTATACACTATCCACAAAAAGTTCATTAAAATCGGTTCAAAACTGGCGAAGATATCGCTTAACATAAATACAAAAAAAGAAGTGAATCTTATACATACCCCCAGTTTTTATACGATATGGATGGAAATTTGCAAAATACTTTAAAACAAACGGAAAAATACAATTTAATTTAGCTTGCAAGGACACAATCCCTCTCCTCCTTTACTTCTTTCCCTTATTTTGTGCCAATGTTGTTCTTTATAGATAGCTACAGTTTTTTTCGGATATTGTTGGAATTTTACATACCTAAACATTAAAACAAAGTTAATACTAATACTGTCTTCATTTAGTTTAACAATATGCGACCTCTCTCCCCCTTTAAATACCCTTACGTTTCACTAATATTCTTTGTACAAAGCTAGAGTCTTTATCCAAAGTTAAAGGTACTTTGCACATGCATCCCCCGAGCAACTCTGGGTACTCTGCTTTTGAAGGAGAGGGAAAAACCACAAATATTGTACATCGGAAAGCAGTGTAATAATTTTTTAATAGTTTAATGAATGCACAAAAATCCATTGACTTTAATTCATTTTTTTGCATTTACGAATGTGTGCCTTGCGTTCGTGTACCCACTTAGAGCTAATCATAGGCATTACAACGCATGCCGGACAATGCTAGTCTTATATATAAAAAATCTATGTTCATTTGTACATATGTATGTCCTCTATGCGCCACTAAACCGTTCATCCGATTACGGTGAAAATTTGGGGATTTGTTGAGTGCGCGTCGGAGAAGGTTCTAAGAAATAAAATTTCAAAAAAATCACCCCCTCTTCTCCATAACACCCCACAATGTAGAAAACCTACAGATTTTATCCGATTTCTACAGAAATTTGCACATCTATACTGTAAAACAAACAGAAAAATACTGCCTACATATGGATTCCAAAAACACATCTCCTCTGCTCCTTCCCATCACCTAATTTTTACACAAACCTACACTTTTCATCCGACTTCGATGGAACTTTGTACACATATACTTTTAAAAAATAGAAAAGTACTGCAGACATTATTTTTTACAAAAACCCAGTCCCTCTTCCCCTTTCCACCGCGAAACCAGCACCCTATCTTCCCCCATACACCCCATTTAAAAAAAAAAAAAACCTACAGATTTTATCTAATAGAAATTTACACACATACTTTAAAATAAATTGAAAACTACTGCCTACATATGGTTTCCAAAAACGCAACCCCACATCCCTTTCACTTCACCCTGGTTGAGGCAAACCCACAGATTTTATCCGATTTTTATGGAAATTTGCATACACATATTTTAAAATAAACAGAAAAGTATGGTAACCAAAAACACAACCTCTCTTCCCTTTTTCCCCCTCCCATCTTAATTTATAATGATCCTTATAGAAACCCACAGTTTTACTCCGATTTCGATGAAAATTTGCACTAATCTCTCCCTTTTCCCTAAACCCCTTAACTTTGCCAATGTTTCGTATATGTACCACCAGTTTTTATACGATATGTATGGAACATTGCACATAAATACTTTAAAACAAAGGGAAAAAATACGGTTTTCATTTAGTTTGCAAGGACACAATACCTCTCCTCCTTTACCTCTTCCTCTTATTTGTGCCAATGTTCTTTATTGGTACCTACAGTTTTTATCGGATATTGTTGGAATTTTATATACCTAAACACTAAAACAGAGATAAGAGTACTGTCTTCATTTAGTTTACAATTACGTAACCCCTCTCCTCCTTTAAATCCCCTTACGTTTTACTTAAATTCTGTAGACAAAGCTACATTCTTTATCCGAATTTAAATGTGCATCCCACGAGCAACGCTGGTACTATGCTTGTGGAAAAGCAGGAAAAACCACAAATATTGTACACCCCAAAAGCAGTACAATAATTGTTTCCAGGTTTAATTTATGCACAAAAATCCATTGACTTTTAGTATTATTATTATTCATTTAGCTGTGTTTGCCTTGCGTATGTGTACCCAAATAGAGCGAAACATAGGCATTGCCAAGCATGCTGGGCAAAGTTAGTCTTCTTATATATAAAAATCAATGTACGATTGTATGTCCTTTATAAGTTACTAAACCGTTTATTCGATTACGGTGAAACTTTGGTGAGTTTTCTAGAGCGTGTAGGAGATGGTTCCTAAGAAATAAAATTTCATAAAAACCACCTCCTCTTTCCAATAACACCTCATAATTTAAACAAACCAATAGATTTTATTCGATTTCTACGGAAGTTTGCACATGTATACTGTAAAACAAACAGAAAAAATATTTCCTACATTTGGTATCCAAGAACTCATCCCCTCTCCCCCTTCCCACTCCCTTAATTTTTACACAAACCCACACTTTTTATCTGATTTGGATGGAACTTTGCACACATATAGTTTTAAAAAAAAAATAGAAACATAATGTAGACAGTGTTTTACAAAATCCCAGACCCTCTCTCCTTTTCCACCCCTTAATTACTGTCATTGTTATTTATAGAAAGCTACAGTTCCTATTAGATTTTGAAGGAAGTTTGAAGACAATATACTTTAAAACAAACAGAAAAATACTGTTTACATTCAGTTTCCTAAAGCCCATCCCCGCACCCTCCCCTTTACCCCTCCCCTATTATTTCCAGTGACCTTTATTAAACCCACAGTTTTTACCTGATTTCGATGGAACTTTTCATTTGTATACTTCAAAACAAGGAGAAAAATGATATTTACTTTTGGTTTTAAACAATCAACTGCTCTCCCTCTTTACCCCAACATCCCAAAATTTGTCAATATTTCATACACATACCCACAGTTTTTATACGATATCGATGGAACTCTGCACACTCAAACAACAAACCAGACAGAAAAATATGGTCTATATTTAGATTGTAAGTAATGAAGCTCCTTTACCTTTTCCGTTATTTTTTACCAATATTCTTTATACACACTCACAGTTTTTATCCGATATCGATGGAACATCACACACATATTGTAGTATAACAGGATACCATAATAATTACTCTTTGAAATGTGTAGCTAAGGGTAACGTTTAGATAAACAGAGGAAAAAAGAGCTAGACTAGACAAGCTTGGTGAAGGCCGTGTCGTTCGCTTTGGATTTTAAAGTTACTGTAAAAAAAGAACCTGTATTTATTGAAATGGTTAGGATTGTTATAAAATTATAATAAAAATAATATTATTATTTATTTGGCGAAGCTGGATGATGGATGAGTTAAGGAAATAAGAAGAACAAATAGAAATACGAGATCAACGATTAGAAATACGAGAATATACTTTAAAACAAGGAGAAAAATACTGTCTCCATTTGTTTCCTAAATTCCAACCTCTCATCTCCTTTCTTATTTTTCAAAGTTCCTTACACTACACTATTCAATGTGAATGGAACTTTGTACATGTATAAATTAAATCAAATAGAAAAATTCTGTCTACATTTGGTTTTCAAAACCCACCCACTTTCCCTATCACCATAATCAAGAAAAATTTACACGTGAAACCATTCTTTTTACTTTTTTAAAAATATCTCGAAACGCTGAGGAAATTAAAGAAAGTAGACAGCAACATTATTAAAGTACACATTATTTCCTGTAAAATAGCAATGGACAGATTACAATCGGTCAATTGTATACCAAGAAATTCGAACTTGAATTTTTAAAATTATTCTAACGTTTTTGTGACAGCACACCAATCTACAGTTTTTATTTGGTTTCAAAGGAAGTTTGCACACATATGTTATAAAATAAGTGAAAATGATATTTACATTTAGTATACAAAACTGTACCATTTCTCCAGTTTCACCCCTCTGATTTTCACGTACAATTTTTTTCTGTTTAGCAAATATCTCCAAAAGAAATTAAGATTTTTTGGTATATTTGCTGATTGGAATCACCAAAAACTTTTCATATCCAAGACCATCATAATAAACTTGAAATTGGAAGAAACAGTAATTAAAATTCGTACATAAGTATCAAATTTTTACTAAATACAAACCCTATGGTGTATTGATTTAATCTATATGTGTACTAAAGTCTAGCAATAGTGAACCATTGCAGGGTCAGCTAGTCTTATATATAAAAATCCATGTACTTATGTATGTCCACCATGCCCTCCCAAGCCGTTCATCCGATTATGGCGAAACTTTGGCGAGTTGTCGGGACATGGCTCCTAAGTAATAAAAATTTAAAAAAATACCCTGTCTTCCCTATAACACCCCATAATTTAAACACCCCAACAGATTTTATCCGATTTCCACGGAAATTTGCACATTTACAGGGTAAAACATACAGAAAAATATTGCCTACAATTGATTTTAAAAAACGCATCCACTTTCTCCCATTCCACCTTTTTATTATTACACAAACTCACAATTCTTTTTCGATTTCGATGGAACTAAAAACATTAGTTTCACAAAAAGCAATTCCCTCTCCCCTTTTCTACCCCAAAACCATCCCCTCATCCCCCTTACACCCCAAAATTTAAAAAAACACAGATTTTATCCGATTTTGATTGAAATTGGTACACATATACTTTGAAACAAACAGAAAAATATTGCCTACATATAGTTTCCAAAAACGCAACCGCTCTTCCCCATTAAACACCATAATTTAACAAAACCCGCATATTTTATCCGATTTTGATTGACATCTGATTATACATTAAAACACACAGAAACTTTTTGCCTACATATGGTTCCCAAATATGCAACCCCTCTTCCCCTTTACATCCTCTTAATTTTAGCAAATTTATATAAAGCTACAGTTTTTACCCAATTTTGAACGAAATTTGCCCGTGTATACTTTAAAATAAACAGAATAACTCTGTCTAAATTAGGTTTGCCTAATCTCATCCTTCTTCCCTTTTACTCCCTACCCTCATAATTTACAATGATCTTTATTAAAACCAAAAATTTATATCTGATTATGATGAAACTTTGGAGAGTTGTTGAATGCACGTCTGCAAAGAATTCTCACAAAAAATTTTAAGAAACTACCCCCTCTTCTCCTTCTCCCTCCCTAATTTAAAGAAACCCACAAATTTAATTCAGTTTCTACAAAAATTTGTAGACTTATACTTTAAAACAAACAGAAAAATACAACCTATATATGTTCCAAAAACACTACCCCTCTACCTTTACATCCCATTAATTATTGCCAAAGTCCTTTACACAAAACTACGTTTTTACGCGATTTTAAAATAAATTTACACACGCTGAGAGTGAGTGGCTGTTCAGAAAATTAAACTCTGCAAACAACGAAGTAGCGTTCACGCAGCGGAACCTTGAATACTTCACAGTAAGCTATGTCTGGTTACATGCCTATGAGTATCCACCACCGATACGGAATTTCGAACCGGGAGCCTGCCATTCATATCTTGCCTGTGTTCTTGATGAGTTTTGTCTTTGACATTTGCCTGGGGTGATTTGGGAAACCATGGAAAACACAATTCTGGATGCCCGGACGGGGATTCGAACCGCCGTCCTCCCGAATGCGAGGCGAGAACGCTAACCGTTACACCACCACTCTCAGTAGAAACATTCCTCGCCACTAATGACAACGATGTGTAACGCCATACTGGCACGCTCTGACCACGCATCTAGGAGGGCTCTGGTTCTTATCCCCGTCCAATGTTTAACGCCATACTGGCACGCTATGACCGCGCATTTAACGCGATGTGTGTGTGTGTGTGTGTGTGTGTTTGTGTGTGTGTGTGTGTATGTAATCAACGTGGCCAAGCCCGCCCCCCACCGCCTCATATATTTTTTGGAATATTAAAACGGCCCGCAGTAACGGCACATACAATACGCTATAGAAACCTCACCCAGCAATACAAAGCGTGGCTCAGAGCCCCAAATTTAAGATCAGCTATCAGAAGTGCCAGTTTTTTAAAGAATGTTATAGTTTAATTGGAAAGGTTATTTTCTTAGAATTATCACGATATAAACATTTTTTTCTCGCTTTATGCCAAGAGTAGAAATTAAAAGCTTAATATTACGCGAAATGAAGTTACGTCTTAGGTCTGTGCAGCTGGTGGGTTCGAGTGGCGATGACAAAAGGGAGCTTTGTGTGAGAATCGACCCTCCTTAGGGGCATCAACCTCTGGCTCAGCGAACGAAATTTGTTATCAGCTATCAGAAATAGCAGTTTTTTAAAAAGTATTTTTAGGTAATTACAAAGCTCAGCTTTTTACAATCAACGCTATATAAAATTTTACTATCGTACCTAGTGTGATTGGGGTAGAAATGACGTGCTTAATATTACGTTAAATGAGCTTTCAAAAATTTGTTTCGTGGTATGTTTAAAGACATTAATTCTTAACTTAAGAAAGAAACATCATTGGTTTAAACCGCATTTTATTAAGCGCTCAATATAGAGTATATTGCTAATTCCCGTCCATTGAATGCCGTCAAACAACGATCACTGGTTCGAACCCCCGTCTGAGCATCAATTCTGGTTCACTCCAGGTCGCCGTTTTCCGCGACTCTAATGACAACGAGGTGGTAACGCCATGCTGGCACGCTATGACCATGCATCTAGGAGGGCTTTGGTTCGAACCCCCGTCTGAGCATCAATATTCTCGTTTTCCTCAAATCACTCCAGGCGAATATGGCCTGGCAAATGAGCAATAGAATCGACAGCTGGTACTAGGGTGGTGAAGCTGAGGTTGGCTCTGGTTCGAACCCCCGTCTGAGCATCCTCGTTTTCCTCAAATCACTCCAGGCGAATATGGCCTGGCAAATGAGCAATAGAATCGACAGCTGGTACTAGGGTGGTGAAGCTGAGGTTGGATCTGGTTTGAACCCCCGTCTGAGCATTCATATTCTCGTTTTCCTCAAATCACTCCAGGCGAATATGGCCTGGCAAAAGAGCAATAGAATCGACAGCTGGTACTAGGGGGTGAAGCTGGGGTTAGTGTAGGAGAGGGGGGAGGGAGGGGGAAGGGGGGAGGGGAGGAAAAGGGGGCGTGGCAAGGACAATAGTGGTGTAACTGAGGTTGGTCAAGTGGCCCTCATGTCAAGTGGTTAGTCAAGTGCTAAGTCAAGTGGCCCTCTAGTCAAGTGGGAGGGGGGGAGAGAACAATAGGTGTGAAAATTGATTGACAGGTGGGAGGGGCGGAGAACAATAGAGGTGTGAAAATGATTGACAGTTCTTTTGTGTGGGCACGCACAGACAATTCATACCTACTACTCTCCTCCAAATGATCTGTATAGAAACTCACAGTTTTTATCCAGTTTCGATGGAATTTTCGTACTCATACAGACATTTCTGAAGTGAATACATGATGTCAAACCAATCAGCATGTAGTTTTTTCAAGCCTATTTCTCAAACCTACCATACGTTATTCCTTTCAAAATTCGTAGCCTCAAAAACCCACCGACAGATATTCACCGAAGAAGGTACGAAAAACCATAAATTCCGTTCATTGGAGCAGGCAGACATTAAAAATTAATTCACCGACCAAGAGACGGGAAACAAACTCACTTTTTCACATCATGTTGGATTCATTATGAACAATATAATAAACTGACGAGTGTCACCTATATTCCGTGTATTTTAAAGGAAGTATTAAATTATGTGTAATGAAACACAGACACTTTTTGAACTCAAAGAGGCATTGAAGGGGTTTACTGATGGATGTAAGTATAACATCGATGGGTTGAGAGCCTCTAAACTAAAGCAAAGTTATCGATTTGCCAGTTTCTTTCCCTACAGACAGAAGTGAATACATGATGTCAAACCAATCAGGCTGTAATTTTTTCAAGCCTATTTCTCAACCCTGTCTTTGGACAAGAGGCCACTTGAAATTATTTGTGACAAAGCCTTTCCCACACCAAGGCTAGGAAAATCAAAGTTTCCAGTTTGACAATGGCAAAACTCAAGGAATGGAAACATCAGTACGACTCCTTATTTCCCTAATCTTATCTCTGTTGCCATTGGTATAAAATATTTCATTGCACTCGTAATTGTTGCCACCAAGGTCAAACCTTTGTCGTCTGTCAATCCAGACCAATCTATGTATCAATTCTGTTATGCTTTCGTAAGCAATCACAAATTGAGTGTCCTTAGCTGCACTTTGTCTAAAATTCCAATAAATCCCTTGTGATACATCAGTGATTGACACCTTTAACTGTATTTTACAGCACAGCACGTATGTTCCAGGAATGAAATACCGTCTGTTAATCTTACTAATTTCACCCCTATCGAATCGAAGTACGCGAGTCCTATGTAATAAAAATCGAGTCACGCTAAGCACAGAACATGTCTGAGACCATCGCCTGTGACCAAGGTGGAGATATAGAAAATTTACCCACTCCCTTATGTGCCGGCTCCTACTGATATTCTATTCCTAATTCTTTCACCAAGATCCACCCCTAGCCTCATCGCCAACATACGCCAGCACTTCCTCAAACCACCTTCTGTTTTCCAATGATTCCCAATCCAACCCCTGATCAGTTACAGACAGGGTTTTCTGTTCGTGCGTTAAAGTAAACCAAAAATTCAAAATTCGCAAACTTCTGCTAATCAGTAGCCAGGTACCAAAATGTTCATTTAAGGTGGTTCTACTGCAGTTTTCCAGGAAAATTCTCCCCTTTTTCCAGGAAATTATTTTTCAATAAATCAGGACCCAGGAGAGTTCTCCATTCGGTTTAAAATGTTCCCATCTAACGCCAACCTTCGGATTCAGGACCAAGTCTGACATTTGTTTGTAATTGCATGCTTTGTTCAAGTAACCACGATAAAGTTACCATAATGCTCTTAGCTAACTGATAGTTTCTTGGTCATCAAACAGACATCATAACCCACATTTTCATAGAAGATCCCCACACATCGACAAGTATCCAAAACGTCACCATAGGTTCTATTACGCCTAAGATAGTGCTCACACCTGAACTGTCGTAAATTGTTAGGTCAAAGTGGGTGTTTAGATATTTTATCCACTCAGGCCTCATCACCTAAAGTCTAGTGCGAGATTGTGGTCATGGTCAACTTAGGCTCCATACACCACTCAGAATTATTCCACCAATATCCATTCTAACAGCATTATACGCCACCTACAGCCCCTCAACACTCTTCCTATCTTCCAATGACATCCCAGCCCCAGCTCCTTTATTATGTCACTTACTGAATATTTTCACAGATAAATCTAGCTGCCCTCCTTTGCACCTTGCATTTGATGTACAAAAAATGTGGACTCCATACTACACCACACAAGCAATGGTCTGACTGTGGGTTTGTACCCAAGTCCTTCGCTTCTCTGGTACATCACCCCTCTCTGTTAAATGATTTTTATGTAGTGAGAATCAAAATTCGTGCCAACACAAACGGCAGTAAACTGTAAAGAGCACATCGAAATGGGAGATTGCTAAGCCCTGAAACAATGGTTAGAAGCACACGTTGATAATTCTATAACCATATATTTTAGACTCAAATCCACAGGAATGACACACGCACACACTTGTACATGCATACAGCGAGGTCGACAGAACTAACAGCAAGCATCACGGAAACGATGAAGTGGGGCAGAATTGTCGTTACAACTGATTAACTGGACAGAACTATCGTTACAAAAATCATCAGACAGACGAGTTAAAGTCAGGTATCGCCATACTTACGCTTACATGCGACGCAGATACACATGTCCAAGTCTACACAACTACCGGTACCAATCATGGCAACGAAAAAGTGGTACAGAACACCCATGACTGGCCAAAAATCATAGAAAGACACACATACACACACACATGTCAATGCATTCACACAGTTCCATTCATCACCACACATAACTGGAGGAAAGAGACTGAATATGCTAGATCAAAACTGAAGAGTTACAGGATGTGTGAAGTTTGAAATCACAGCCACATCTCTCCCACACCGCAACCCTTTCTACCATTCAGTAAAAAAGTGACGCAGGTACCATGAGTTGCAATAGACACTTGACTATCAGTTCTCACCCACAAATCCATACATCTCAATACACTAGCACAAACAAACATAAGTGGAGGGACAGCAAAATCATTCGTCCAGACAGACGTGTTTATAGAAGGTATTACCATATTTACACATACAGACACAGGGAGAGACGCACAAACACTCACATTTCCATGCCTTCAGCGAGCTAGACACAACATCCAGCCCCAATCATGGCGACGAAAAAGTGGGGTAGAACCCCATGGCTCATAACTGACCAAAAATCATCAGTAACATATGTTCCAGGCACCATACTCTTCACATCAACATCATCTCATTTATTTCACACTACAGACCTCACTACCATCCAGTATCATGTGTGCTAGGTACAAAACTGTTCACATCAGCACCAACACGTCTATCCCACACCTAAGCTTTTTCTGCCATTCAGTAACATGTGCCCCCCCCCCATGTACCACGAGTAGCAGTAGACACTTGGTCATCAGACAGATATCATAACTCCCATATTCATACTAGGTCTCACCCACAAATCCATATGTCACCTCATACAAGCATAAGTGCAGGAACAGCACATCATACATCAGACAAACGAGATAAAGGAAGGTATCACCACATTTACGCAAAAAGAAAAACACACAGACATAGAGACGCATACACACGTACATTTCCATGCCTACAGCGATCTCGACTCAACAACTAGCCAAATCGTGGCAACGAAAAAGTGGTACAGAACACCCATGACTGGCCAAAAATCATAGAAAGACACACATACACACACACATGTCAATGCATTCACACAGTTCCATTCATCACCACACATAACTGGAGGAAAGAGACTGAATATGCTAGATCCAAACTGAAGAGTTACAGGATGTGTGAAGTTTGAAATCACAGCCACATCTCTCCCACACCGCAACCCTTTCTGTCATTTAGTAATATGTGACCCAGGTACTATGAGTTACAATAGACACTTGTCTATCAGACGGATATCATAACCTCCATATTCATACTAGGTCTCACCCACAAATCCATACGTCTCCACACAAGCACAAACATATGGGAGGAACAGCAATTCATACGTCCAGATAAATGAGTTTAAGGAAGGTATCACCATACATACGCATACAGACACAGAGAAAGACGCACACAGACACATATATCCATGCCTACAGCGAGCTCAACACAACAACCAGCCCAATCATGGCAAAGAAAAAGTGGGACAGAAACCCCATGGCTCAAGACTGTAGGGAAAGAAACTGGTTTTCAAATCGACAACTTTGCTTTAGTTTAGGAGCTATTAATTCATCGAGGTCACACTTACATACATCAGTAAACCCCTTCAATGCCTCTTTGAGTTCTAAAAGTGTCTGTGTTTCATTACACACAATTTAATACATCCTTTAAAATACACGGAATGTAGGTGACACTCGTGAGCTATATTGTATTGTCCATAACGAATCCAACATGATGTGACTAATTGAGTTTGTTTCCCGTCTCTTCGTCGGTGTATTAATTTTTAATGTCTGCCTGCTTCGATGAACGGAATTTTTTTTTATGGTTTTCCCTACCTTCGTCGGTGAATGTCTCTCGGTTTCAATGAAAGGATTTCACCATTGATGGGTTTTTGAGGCTACGAATTTTGAAAGGAATAACGTATGTGTGGTATTGCTATACTTTATCACAATAATTTCATTTTTTAAACTTTTTAACGTCTCTCTAACAACGTGGCCTTTTGAGACGGGGAAAGGATGGGGAGCAAGGAATGGGAAGGAATTCAGCCATGTCCTTTTGAAGGAAGCATCCCGGCTTTCACCTAGAGTGATTTGGGGGAATCCATGGAAAACCCAAATCTGGATGCCCCGAAACGCCGTCCTCTCGAATACAAGGCCAGAACGCTAAAACAGGTATTTTTTTTAACGTCTCTCTAACAACGTGGTCTTTAGAGACGGGAAAGGAATGGGAATGAATTCGGTCATGGCCTTTTGAAGGTAGCATCCCCGGCATTCACTTGGAGTGATTTGGGAAACCATGGATGCCTGGATGGGGATTCGAACCTCCGTCCTCCCGAATGCGAGGCCAGAACACTAAATAATTTCATGAAAACAGGTACACATAGAATTCTTACTCGGTTTTATATCTGGAGTTTATGACGGTTTTTTTCCCATATCGAACGTTAAAAGGAAACATTTATGCTTTTCGACTTATGTTTTATTCAAGGCAAGCTGGCGCCATACTCTCTAGGCGTGGAAATTACGTAACTTTGAGGAGTTGGAACAGCTTTTTCACAAAACAGTTAAACACCGCGGCCGGACTCGAACCGGCGACCTTCGGCACTCTAGCCCCAACACTGCCGAGGTCGTTTTAATGTGGACTTTTTTTTTGTTTTTAGTAAAATTGCAATGATTTACGCTTAAGTATATTTCACCACACAGAACCGAAGAAAATATTTTACTGTGCTGAAATATTTGCATCTTGCCAGAACAGAAATAGTCAGCCGACGCGAAGAGTACACATTTCGTCACGCTTAATGGATAAGCAAACATAGATAACAGTCGAGTGGGAATTTTGAAACAGTGTACACATTTCGCAGAGCGCGCCGGAAATACTTTCACCGAACGCCATCTACCAGTCGCCCAAAGAACTAACGGTCCAGCGCCATCTACCAGCGGGTCGGGAAACTAACGGTCCAGCGCCCCCAGGAGATGCTGCCATCTGTGCGGCCGGTCGAGGAACTAACGGGCGGCCATCTTGGTCGGCCGGTCCGCCATCTTGGCCGGCCAAAGAACTAACGGGCGGCCATCTTGTGACGTCATACGACCTTGAACGCTGATTGGCTGCTCACTTCGTGACGTCATGCGATCCCTGAACGCTGATTGGCTGTTCCTTGAATCGGCTATCCCCTCCTACTATCAATAAAAAACTATTTCAATTTTTCCTTAATTAATATTATCATCAACTAGATATTTAAGATGAGTTGGGAGCTTATTGAAGATTTGTGTCCCTAATTATAGGACCCTTTTTTGAACAAATAACAATGACTTGTAATCCTTGAGAAGATCATTTTCACTTCTAGTGCCTTCCAAACAAACTATTATTTATGACTACAATGGAAATTAATATGTATAAATAATCAGCCACCAAAGTTAAAATTCTTCACTTCTTGAATAGCTCTCTGAACGAAGTTCTAGTGCCAACCCCCACATAATTCTTATTACTTACTTTCGGTCCCTGAAAACTTTGTATCTATGAGTAAAATTGTCCCAGAACATTATTTTACATGACATTATAGAGTCTGAATAAGAAAAATATTTTTCTCATACAGATATTACCTATAGCTGAAATTGTATGAATTGCAAATGTGGTTGCACAAAACGCTTCAGTAAGTCAGAGACATGCACCCTCCAATTTGAATTATGATTAATAAGCAAACCCACCAATTTCACACTCGTTACCTCTTGAATGAAAATTTTATACTATATTCGGTGGTAATCTGTGTAATGCACTGAACTGCATAAACTGAGTTTTATCAAAATTTAAGGACAAGACATTAGCTGTAAACCATTTATTATTAAGGCCAAAGATATAATTTGAAATATGTTTGGCAGAGAAATCTGGAGTATGCTTAATTCCTATGCTTGTGTATTCTGCAAATTGTAAAAATTTCTAGTTTTTAGATGTAACTCAGGTTAAATAATTTACATACATATATTAAAAACAATAGTGACCTCAATATACTAGAACCCTAAGTTACTCCACATCTCCATTCATAAACAGTGAAAAATATCACACAGCAATAAAATTTTAAATATTTCCAGTGACACTTTGTTTTGAATTAAAAATGCGATCCATACCATATTACTTTTTGTATCAGAATTTCATGATTAATACAGTCAAATGCCCTACACAAGTTACATAAAATTCCTGAAGGCATTAATTCATCATTTATTACTTCTAAAATACTGTCAATGAATGCAAATACAGCTTGTTTTGTTGATTGACCCTAATGAAAACCAAATTATGACTTTCTTGGAACATTTTTATTTTTTAGGTATTGGTAAACTCTGTTGTACATTGCTTTCTCAAAAATTTTAGAGAAGGCTGGCAGTAATGAAATAAGAGGGTAATTTGATTAAACCCATTTATCCCACTTTTTATAGAGTGAATTAACTACAACACACTTCAGCCTTTCTGGAAGGTGCCATCAAAGAAACATATATTTAACATATAACTTAGTATATTACTTAAATCCGTGAAGCACAGTTTAATTAATCTGCTGGAAATCCTATCATAACCACTCAAGTATTTGCTCTTAAGAGATATGACAACTTTTCTTATTTCGTCCAGAGTAGCTGAATTTACAGATATAGTGTCAAATTTTTCTTGGAAGCTTGTATTAACAAGGAAATTGGATTCTACTGAATTTTGTTTAGTATAAATGTCTCCACTAATCTGATTATTTTTCAGTGGTTCATTTTAAACCATACAACGTCCCATAGTGTATTAATTTTACTATCAAAATCATGAACCTTATATTTGTAGCACATACTTTTAGGCTCTTTAATAATCTTTTTCAGTATTTTGTAGTACTGATTGTAATGAGTTTTAATATTAGCATTGTGAATATTCCTAAAGGCAATACATAACTTCCTTTTAGAAATGCATCAAGTTCTAATGTCCACAGTTACCTATTTTGTTGTTGTTGTTGTTGTTGTTGTTGTTGTTGTTGTTGTTGTTGTTGTTGTTTTGTTGTTGTTTTTTTTTTTTTTTTTTTTTTTTTTTTTTTTTACACCTTTTCACTTGGAAACAACTCACTGAGCCTTAAAAGCATTACACTTGGAGCCATGTAGTCCAGTTAAAAATGGCCTAAAAGATGGCTTGGTTGTTTAAATGAATTTTGTGATATTTATTAAAACATCATTTATTACTGAGTAACTATCATTCATTATTCTAGTGGGAAAATTAACCACCTGATGTAGCTTGCATGATCTGACTAATGATTCCAAAACAACTTTATACGGTAAGTTATTTTAAACAATTTACATTAAAATCACCACACAAGACTATGTTAACTACTTTTCTGCATAAAAAAGTTAATAGCGGTTTAAATTGGCTACGAAAAAGAAAGTTATCAGAGGGTGTCCTGTCTACAGCTACTATTACAAAATTTTTATTATTGAAATTTAGCTGTGTAGCAAAAACATCAAAATGTTGATCAAGATAATGCTTGGTAACATTTATATCATCAAAACTAAAACCATTGCTAATATAAGTGACAACTCCTCCTTTTTGTAAGTTAGTTCTATAGTTGTGAGAAGCTAAATTAAAGTTTGTTGTATTTGACATGCCTATTCTTGTAATTATATGTTGTTCAAACAAGCATAGAACATCAATTCTATTGAAAGCATTCAGTTAATTTACATGAACTAGCAATTTATGCAATTTTTTCGATAACTCTATTATATTTTGATGTAATATATTAACTTAATTTACAATTTTGGTTTCTGAGAACTCATTATTGCTTAAACTAACGTCTGTTAATACTCTCTGCCTAAAATGACTCTAATCTAAAAAAAGGAGATGCTCTTACACCATTAACTTTAGAAATCCTTTCACGAGAAGTGGTGGCTACAAATAAATGTCTGGTTATCAAATCTGAAAGACCCCTTTCCTCTACTATTGAGGAGTAGGCCATGCCTAGTACCTACCAACAGCATCTACAGGTACCAAGCTCATGTCAGAACTGATACCAGACATATGAAGCAGTTCCAGCTCCAGATTCACTTGCCCCACATCAGACTTCACCTTTGGCTTATCATAGCGTCTCGGGACCAACTTGAGTGTGGCACGTTGCTGTTACTATTTTCTCTAGGTCACCTGTAATACCATAGCTATCTTCCCAGTCTAGATATTTCCTGCACCTCCTGCTACATGATCTTGATCTGTGAAGTCCTTACACAAAGAATGTACACCTTCCACCCCCTCATGAAGAGAAGCATTTGCTTTCAATAAACTGATGACCTGCAAATCTAATCCTAAATTTTTCTGTACCAATAGGCCCACACCTCTTACAAGACTGCTATGTAGCCACAGGACTTTCTTTTTACTTAACCCTTGTCTACTAGATTTACCTACACAACTTTTCATACAAGTCAGTTGCGTTATCCATACACCTACAACTACAGAAGGCTCATCCTTGTCCAACTCAGGCAATAGGTCAAACCTACTTTTCACTCCAACAGCAATAGAATCAGAAGCCAGGCTTATTCTGGTTGCCCTTTTCCCCGTTGCCAGTTTCTGACCATCTCCATTTTCCTGCCACCACAACCTATCCAACTCCCATCTACAATGTATCATTTCTGCCTCTAGGGCAGTAATCCTTGCTTCCTGTTCTAATACCTTACTATTTTTAACACAATCTTTACACAATTATGGGATCCTCCTCAGTTTCCCCTTTTTTCGACGCTTTTACAATTTGTGTAATGAAACCATTTCTCGCCTACTTCGCAAAAATTTCACCCCTTCATTAAACAAGGCAATTACTACACTTTACACTAATGATTATAAGCAATCACTAAAGAAGCTAGTAAAACAAAGCACAGAGTGCGAGAAAAAACTTTGTTCAACTTAACCTTACAAAACGACTTAAATTAACTCATAAGTAAACTGTAGCTAAAGACTCTACAAATAAGTAATTAATTACACTTGACACAGACTATCGATAAGAGTACTAATAATATAAATACCAAGAATCAAATAAAATTTAAACGATGTTTACGCTTAATCTTAAGGAATGTAAAAATGTAAACAATATAAAAATATAAACACGGCTCACTATCCGGCAGTAAATTACAATTAACAAATTTTCGCGCAAATAGAAACCTTCCCTAATACTCATGGTATTAAAATGTATTATAATTTAGAGTTTCAAAATAATATTACAGCAAAAAAATATTAACTACATTTATTTACAATTTAAATGAACAACTCGAAGCGACTACGTGCATGAAACTAATCACCTGATAATAAACAAGAATTTTAGATAAAAATTTGAAACCTTCACCATGGTGAATTAAACACAGATTTTAGAATTTTACAGGCATCCCTTCTATTAGGTTGTACTGCCCCATGGTTCATGATAAATTATAGTCACATAAGGTTTTTAGTGTTTGTATTACTCCAGGTTTAAGATAGATGGATTTACACTTCAAGTCTCCTCGCTTGAACATGCGCACTGCAAGAAACTGGAGTTTTGTTATATGATAATTGAAAATTATTTCTTTGATACAGCCATGGAATGAGCTTATTAATTTAGCTACCTGATGTCGTTATTGCATTAGAAAATAATAAATTATTAGCTACAGAGGGCATGCAGCCAAAAAATCTATAATGGGGGGCGAACGCTCGTCGATACGAGGCAATCTGGATCGTCAAATTTACCACCCGCAGCAATAGGTGCCAGTACGGAGGGGAAATTGCACGATAGATTGTACTTTGACTTACAATGAACACATCCACACTATTAGCGATTAGCTTAAGGATATCCTCCCCAAAAACGACAGTAGATGAGTTGAATGAAAACTACTTGCAGGAGTCAGTTCACTTGCATTCTCAGTTCATTATGATTGACTGAAGCACCACACAGCTACATTCATACTCATTAAATTACAAAAATCTTGGTTTCAAAGGTTGTTTTGCACCGAAACTAATCTCTTGTGCATTCCAATAACGAATAACAGAAGTAAAAAAATATTTGATATAAGCATCAGTACAGCACCATAATTCCCTAATCTTACCTCTCCAGTCACCGAGACCCAAACAGGTTGGTGGACCAAGTATTTCATTGGACTCAAAGGAAAGTGAATGTTTAGACGTTACCCAATAAATTCAAACTAAATCTATGGCATTTGTCAGCCACAAAATCCCATCGATATCTACTTACTAATTCAATGACGCTTTCGTAAGGGCTATGGCAAGCTGTTACAAGTCTAGAAGCTCTTCTCTGTACTTTCTCTATTGTGTCAGTTAATCCCTTGCGATACGGATCTCAAACTCCACAACAGCAGCGTTTTTTAAGCTATCTCCTTTGTGGGAGTTTAACAGTTCTTAAAATTTCGACCTATGAATCGCAATATAGAAGAAGTTTTGTTTACGACCAAAGTTACCCACAGATCCCATTTTATGTTGTTTTGTGCTGGTACGCCCAAATACTTAATGGAATGAGACATGCCATTTATTGAAGTGTTTACTTTTTACTCCTGAATAAACGGATTATTTTTGTCAGTTGTGCACATTGCTTCGTACTTTTGGCAGTTTAGTGTAGGTAGCCATTCATAGCACTATGCAGGAATAACATCCAGATTATGCTGGATTTCTAAGCAATCGTCAGATGACCAATAGATGACTGCATTAGCAGCGATCAATCTCAAACACCTATTAACGTTGTCTCCGAAATCGGTTATAAACATTAAAAATGGCCCTACCAGACTTTACTTGAGGATCACCAGGTGTAAAATCTAAATTAGAAGAGGCTTCTCCGTCAACAAAGACCAACCATTTATGAAATCTCGTATCAATTCATAGATGGAATGATCAAATACGACATACGCTCGAATCTTGCAACGGAAGACATTAAAAGCCTCATGCATCGAGTTTTTAACACGTCCTCTTTATAAAATAACTTTTGTAAGTCACTACTTCGGTACATCTTGAACGTGCGTGTATCTTCCTTTGCTTTTTGAGTAATCACTTAGAGTCACAGGTATACCACGGTAGATCATTCCCTGATGATCTGAGAACAGGTCGAAAATGATTTCACAAGCTGTTTCCTACCTCCTCCCCAGTATCGTTAACGTAATTACTCCGGCCGTTATAAGTCATGTTGAAATTATCTCATAGTATTATTGTATGATCCTTAAATTAACGAGCTATGTTATAAACTTCATTTCTTAAAGCCTCAATGTCAGCATCAGGTGGACTATATAAGATACCTACAACAAGTTTCGTTCTGGCTACATTGAATTTAGTCAATATGATCTCGCAAACCGCATCGACGTTTATTTCGTTACGTGGGCGGTATTTACTGCCTCCCGTAAATACAGCACCTCCATAGTAAAGTAATTTATCCTTGTGGAAAACAAACATGCTATTATTAAAAAAAAGTCTGATGAACCTATATACGGTTTTAACCAACTTCTTGTACCTATTACGATATCCACTTCTGTGCTGCTAATAACACTTTCTAATTCGGGTTGTTTGATACAAACGCTTCTACAGTTAACTACGAGAGCTTTTAAATGTCAAGGTTCTATTAAACTACTAACACCGGGTGTTGGACTTATTGGGGTTACCTGTAACTGATTTTATGTTTCAGGTTTTCTTCCTTAAGCTTAAAGAATCACCCAATTCTCTCCACACGGCGCCAGCTACTCATGCAACCGATTCAAACGTGTAGTGCACACCTGACCTATACAAGGGAGCCCTAAAAAAGTCAAGTCTAGGACATAGATCGAAGAATCTTCATCCATTATCATAGAATTGTCTTAACCTCTGGTTTAGCCCCTAAACATGGCTCTTATCCAGAAGTCCACAGTCCATTCTGCGAATAATTTTTCAGACACTTATTGGCTAAAGTGTTCACCCTTTCATCCAGACACCGTAATAAAGAGATGGTAACCTACGACCAAACGTGGCAAGCACTATACGTAGGTGTGGACATGCGCTGCAATCCGCAGCTGGTTACACCCCATCCACTCAGTGGCATCGGGACTGGCTGCTCCACATCTGATTGGACTACCTCGAATACACATCGGATGGACACTGGATTTCATCCTTGAATAATACGACATTTTTCTATTTTTTTTAAATTCTTAACGTCTCTTAACAGCGAGGTCTTTAGAGATAGGAAAGGATGGGGGTCAAGGAATGGGAAGAAATTCGGCCATGGCCTTTTGAAGGAAGCATCCCGACATTTGCCTAGAATGATTTGGTAAACCATGGGAAACCCAAATCTGGATGCCCGGACGGGAGTTCGAACCGCCGTCCTCCAGAATGCGGGGCCAGAACGCTAACCGTTACACCACCACGCTCGGTATTTTTCTAATGTGCTCATTAACCACCTAATGTTGGAGCTTTCAACCACTAAAATCCCCTCCTGCAGTTGCTCAGACCTAGCGTGCTGGAGGACACCAACTCACAGAATAACGACTGTGAAACTGAATGAATCTCCGACAGTAATTCAAACCAGTTGGTGTGTGGTACAAGGTCACCTTCATGGCATATAGTCTTGTACGACCTCCCACAAATGTGGCTTCGAAATCCAGAAACATACGCCAGTCTAAGATCTCTGTCAGCGTTTCAGGTGCGATGATTGGTAGGGGAGAACCTGTATAGGGTCTAGCTAGACCAGGGTCACCCATATCACATATGCTGCAACCTCATATGGCAGTTTCTAGCTGTGTCACTTTCGTTAACAATGCTGCAAGCTGGGTGATCAGAACAACAATCCTACCCTGCGTCTATAAACATCAACCACATTCCCTACATACCATTTTTAAAAAATACGAACTCAAACGGAGAAGCGGATGAAAGAGTGATTTCTTCATGTGTTCCAAACAGTACACAATTCTCGTGAGCTAACCTCTAATGGCACAGATTAATTTTCGCTAATTAACCACAGCCAATAATCAAGGTTTAGATAAAATCTAACCACGGCAATACTGATAAGTGTAAATCAGACTGTGGTTACTATACTCAGCTGTTACGTGAATACAACTTCCAAATGCACTTACTAGTCATACCAAGTAACCAAAGAATTAAAAAATCTAAGTCATTAAAAAAATTAAAGCAGGCGACGGTTATTGTATTCAGTAGCTACGAAATACAACTGTCACATGCACTAACCACAGCAAATAATCAAAGATTAAATAAAATCTAACTACGTCACTACATATAAATTTAAAGCAGAAGACGTTTATTGTACTCAGCTGCTACTTGAATTCAACCGTCACATGCGTATCAGCAGTATATTGGCAGTGACGTGTCTTCGCTGATGGCACCAGCTACAGAAGGAGATAGAAGTAATCTCGTAACAGGTGGGTTTCACCGTTTCTGGGTAGTAATGCTTTAATTTTCAAGAGTCAGATTTCAGTTTGGGTTAGCCATTCATCGATAAACCTAGGCTCGTTCGTCGCTTATCATCCAGTCTCTTAGTTAATATTGCAGAAAATATGGCTCCTGTGCGTCTGTTGTATACCAGTCTACTGTTATTGACTATATAGGGTCTATATACTTCTTTAAATAAATGTACAGCAGTTTATGAATCTCGAGTCTTCTCAATAAACGTTTTTTGCTAAGCATCAAATGATGTCTGATTATTAATGAAGAATCGACTACGAAGGATCATATTCATACACCTTATCAGAGCTAATACCATAGAAGAAGTGTTCTTGGCTTTCTCAAAGCCACTGATAAATGAACACTTCCTCGTAACGCTACTTCCTGATCTATGTTGCAATTGAGCTGCAATTTCCTTGAGTCATCAAAAGATTTCATCTTCATTAATAACCACGCATAATCTTAAAGAGACCACGTCCTATACACACCAGTTGAAATTAAACACCCTTCCCTGTGTACTACAGAAAATCACTAGTCCGCCTACTATCCAAATTCTTTATCTTAATACCCTTAAACTATTTTTTATACTCAGCCATATTACCAACAGGTACAACACAAAGAATATTTTTTTAACAGATTGGGTGAATCGGAGAGATGTCCTGGAAGAATCGCTTTTTGGTTTATGATTGTATGTTGTTTGAAAAAAAAGTTTGGTTGCATTTTTTTAATGGCTTCCGCCCCGATAGCCATTAATTCAGCTAAGCGTTCTCATGCGATCGACCTGCATTTTGAAGTATTGTAAAACGATTTTGTTCACACAATTGAAAGACGACACTAAAGAAACACATCATTTACATAAATAGCAATGCCCTCGGCCGGACTCGCACCGGTGACCGAGCGTGACGGTAATGCTCAAGCTTCGCATTCGGAAGAACGCGGGTCAACTATTGGTCCATTTTGATAATGGCTTTACGCTTCGTCAAAGTCGAGGACATAAGAGGCGGAATGGGACTGGGGGCAAGGAACGGGAATAAATTTTGGCCATGGCCTTTTGAAGGAAACATCATGGTACTCGCCTGAAGTGATTTGGGGAAATCATTGAAATCCCAAATCTGGATGCGCGGTCGGGGATTCGAACCGGTGTCCTCCTGAATGCGAGGGCAGAGCGTTAACGCTCACCCACCACGCTCAGTTTGGGTTTTGTATACTTAATGGAAATCACTAGGCGAGTGCCGGGATGATTCGTTCAAAGACCATGGCCGTATTCCTTCCCACCATTCCTTTTTATCCTGCGAGCCATACTGAAAACACAACATTGAACTGACAACCCTCGGAATGCAGAATTAGCACTTTAGCTCCTTCGCTACCGAAGCCGGCACTTGGATAACATAAATCCGTGAAGGAATAGGTCCAAAACATACCACAGAGATGTAATTATTTTTTTTTTTTTTTTTTTTTGTTGGTAGATGCTTTTGAACGAATG